>QANT01000898.1:0-72408 GCA_003254885.1 Purshia tridentata
CACAAGCCTATATATAAAATGTAGCTTTGGATAAAGGTATGAAAATTTATTTTGATCAGTTTACATGTTTTGATGAAATTTATAAATAAAATAAAAAATCTTATATTATATTCAAATGATTATAATTTGATTTATTGTTAATTTATTTGATAATGGTGATTTTCGATTTAATTGATTTTTGTAAAAATGATTTTCATATTATAATTTAAAACTAAACTGCTTTAATTAAAAAAATACACGAAAAAAGTGAATAGTAAATGGAGAAAATTAATAGCATTTCCCAAATAAAATTTGGATGGGTGGCGTGGCGTGGAGAACGGAGATGAGATTAATTACTTAATTAAAAGCCTGATGCAGTGAGGGGCCCAAATGCTGAGTTGGCTAGATTTCATTAGCGGGTACCCCTAAAACCGTATAAAAAAGGAGGAAAGCAACCGTAGAGAGAGGAAATTATACGGCGCGAGCGGCCACTCGGCAACACAATCGAGGTATCGTCTTTTCCTTGTTGTACTTGGTGTTATATTTATCGTTGAACTTGAACTGACAAGTCTCTGACTTTTTTACTTACTTTTTTACCGTTTAAATTATAAAGCTTGAGAAGAAAGAATACCGAAAAAAGGAAGAACAAGAAGAAGGAGAAGGAGATTAGGAGAAGAAGAAGAGTTCAAGTAGAGTTAATCGTAGTAGGAAATAATCATGGAGGGGAAGAGTGGTAAATCCTTACTGCAATTCGCACCGTTTCAGAGCTCGGTGGACGAGGGTTTCTGGCACAGATTGTCTTCACTGAAGCTCAACAAGTTTGGCATCGATGACTCACCCATCCCCATCACTGGTTCGTACTTTTCCTTATTTTATTTTTTCTGTAATCAGATTATGGAATTTTGGGGGGAAGAAATAGTAAATTTGAGCATTCTTAGATCGTATTCCTGAGATTTTATTTTATATTTTTATATTAAAATTTATAGGAAATAGTGTCTGAGTTTTTTTGTTTTAAATTTTTTCTGGTGGACTTATTATTGTCCGGCTTTGAGGAAAAAAGAAAAAACAGCAAAATTTCAGATTTTTCTGACCAAAGCAAAAGTTTGGATTTTTCGTCATATACTGTAATGGCAAAGTTATAAAGTGATTGAAGAAAACTACATGGTTATAAAGTCATTGAAGAAAACTATACGGTTGTGTGAGGCTCAATTGAGTTTAAATTCCAATTAATTGAAAATTCAGGGTTCAATTCAGCTATGAATGCGATACAAATTTCTTAAAGTCTATGCTCTGTAGTGAATTTCTCTGTAAATTAAGTCCAATGGCTTCGTGTAATCTGTGATATGGACCGACCCTGTTCCAGGTTTCTATGCACCATGCTCACATTCGCAAGTATCAAATCATTTAACGCTTCTGGCCGAGTCTTTGCCTTCAGATTCAAGTGAAGAACCAGCAATAAGTCGAGGCAATCGGAACAGATGCTTCGTTCCTGGCATCCTTTACAACTCCAATACGGTAGAAAGCTTTAATGCACTTGACAAACAGGCCCTGCTTAAGGCCGAAGCAAAAAAGGTATCCCATACAGATGGGTTTTGGGCTTTGGATGAATTTATGGCATCTGTGAACGAAATTAAATTGTAGCATTTAGTTGAAATATGTTGCAGATAGATGAATCTTATTGGCTAAACGTGAATGTAATTGTAGCATAATATGTATGCTTTTTGTTTATAATCAGATTTGGGAGGACATTCATAATGGAAAAGCTTTGGAGGACAGTTCAGTACTCTCGAGGTTCCTCCTTATCTCTTTTGCAGATCTGAAAAAATGGAGTTTTCATTACTGGTTTGCTTTCCCTGCTCTGGTGCTTGATCCTCCAGCAACCCTGGTCGATTTGAGGCCAGCTTCACAATATTTTAGCTTGGAGGAGGTATGTAGGATATAGTTATTATTGAATACACAGTAGTAAGCTATTTACATTTTACTTCTTATATAATGTAAAGATTATTGTTATATCTTTTAGGCAGAATCTGTTTCAGCAGCACTTAATGAGTGGCGCAATTCAAGCTCATCAGCAGGTATATATATATGTCTCCTTTGCTATTTTGTGTATAGTCTGTATAAATATTATTTTTATTTGTGCATATTCTCATATGTAAGGTCTTCATTTCAATGTATTTTGCTCATATGTAAGGTTTTGATTTCAATGTAAGGTTTACACATGATTAAATTTTCCTTTCTGACCAAGGTCGTCTGATTCAGATGTGCCATTCTTTTTGGTTGGAATTGATTCAAATTCACATGCTACCATTAAGCATATAAAGGATTGGGAAACCTCACAAAGTGCTGATGGTCACAAGGTCTGCCTTCATACTCTTGGCATTTCATCTATAGCTAATCATTTAGGTGGTGGAAACTGGAATGAATTGTCTAAATATTAAATTTCTGGATTCAACTTTCTAAAAGCTACTTTATATGCCATTGCCAGTTGCTATTTGGCTTTTATGATCCATGCCATCTTCCAAACAATCCTGGTTGGCCTCTTCGCAACTTCCTTGCACTTATTTGCTCAAGATGGGATCTCAAGTCTTTTCACTTCTTATGCTATAGAGAGAATCGTGGTTTCGCAGATCTGGGATTGTCCCTTGTTGGTGAAGCCCTGGTTACATTTCCACAAGGTAGAGCTGCAAAAATTGGGTAACAGCTCTGTTCTTATTAGGAGTCTTTCTTATACTGTTTGAATATGCTTACATACGTAGGTACTCTAACTTGGATTTTTGTATCTGTTTAGGGTGGAAAGATCATCATTATGTACCTAATGCAGTGGGGTGGGAACTTAGCAAAGGGAGAAAAGTACCCAGGTGTATTAGCCTTGCGAAATCTATGGATCCAACTAGGTACAGTCTATTGGCTTTCTGTAGTTCATAATGTTATTAGTCCATTGCTATTTTGGTGTCTTATGATAGTTTTTACAGGTTGGCCATATCTGCTGCAGATTTGAATTTGAAACTAATGAGATGGCGTGCTTTGCCTTCTCTGAACTTAAACACCTTGTCTTCTCTCAAGTGTCTCCTCCTTGGAGCAGGTACACTTGGATGTCAGGTTGCTCGCATGCTTATGGTGAGTTCTCTGCTCCTTAAGTTACAAATAAAATTCTGATTCTATCTATTCAATGATTGAAGATTACGTATTTTACAGGCTTGGGGTGTCCGGAAAATCACGTTGGTTGACAATGGCAGGGTGGCCATGTCTAATCCATTGAGGCAATCCCTCTATACATTAGATGACTGCCTAAATGGTGGTGAATTTAAAGCCACAGCAGCAGTTAATAGTCTCAGGAAAATTTTTCCAGCTGTGGTAATTAATTTGATCTGTTTGTCCTCTAAACATGGCTTGAACCAAAAACTTGATGATTTTCTTATATTTACCATCCATCCTTTTGTTCTTTTACCAGGAAGCTGAGGGTGTTGTCATGGCTATACCAATGCCTGGACATCCTGTTCCTAGTCAAGAAGAGCAGAGTGTGCTTGATGATTGTAGACGTCTACATGATTTAATTGATTCTCACAATGCAGTTTTCTTGTTGACGGATACAAGAGAAAGTCGGTGGCTTCCATCTCTTCTTTGTGCCAATTCTAACAAGGTCTGTTGCCTTAATCCTTGAAAATCTTACACTTTGGTATAAATTGGTACTTTTCTCACCTGATTTGAGCCACATCTTGATCAAGATGATCTATTTCCCTGATTCAAGAATATTGGGTATTTGGATTAGGTATCTTAATTTAATTGACATTAATGTTATTTTATGATTATTATTTACTTGCTTGCAGATTACTATAACTGCAGCTCTAGGGTTTGACAGCTTCTTGGTTATGCGCCATGGAGCAGGTCCTTTTAGCTCTATCCATGATTCAGATGAAGCTGCAGATGCTTTATCTGCTGACATGAGCAACCTTGGCCTGACTGATAGAAATGGAGGGCAGAGATTGGGCTGTTACTTCTGCAATGATGTGGTTGCACCTATTGATGTAATTTTCTAGAATGCAATAGATATCATATTTTAGTTGTTCTATGTATGTCAAGTACAACCATAAGCCTTTTTTTTTCTGTGCAGTCGACTGCCAACCGCGCGTTGGACCAGCAATGCACTGTTACACGCCCAGGCCTTGCTCCTATTGCCTCAGCTCTTGCAGTTGAGCTCTTGGTGGGGATCCTGCATCACCCTCATGGGTAAATCCTTTGAAAATTGAAAAGTGCCTGACTATTTATTAGTTCATTGAGTTTTGCAAAGATTCTTAGTTGTCATGATTAAGAGCTAAATAGAAATCCCACTTTGGTTTCTTTCTACGGTTGACCTGGAACTCTGGTTTTAAACATCTTGTTTCAGGATACTTGCAGAAGGCGATGTTGCGAACTCCAGTAAAAGTGGAAGCAGTGAGCAACCTCTTGGTATTTTACCCCATCAAATTCGAGGTTCCCTTGGGCAGTTTTCACAGATGACACTTTTGGGTCACTCCTCTGGCAGTTGCACTGCTTGTTGCAGCACTGTAAGTTTTGCTTTGCTCAATGACTTTTCCCAGGTGGTTCCCTGAGAAAGTGGCGGTTGTTCCTAGTTTGATTGATCCATGAGTTCTTAATGCTATTCAGGGAATAGCAGTCATATAGATTAATGAATAATTGGTACTATTGGAGAAGAGAGTCACAACTGAATTAGTAATTATAGGGGCAGCTGAAACATTTATTTTGCACATGGTTTTTGTGAGTAGTGTGCTGCTCCCTGCATCCTGTCAATTTGATAAACAAGCGCGAATATGCCCATTTATAGGAGGAAACTTCATCGGCATGAAAGTTATGATATTTTTCTTAATGTTTGTTGTTGTGTCCTCGTTTTGCTCTTAATTTCGTAATGTCTTATTTATGACTAATTTTCAATTATTCATTGCAAATGAATTATTTCAGGTGGTGTCTGAATATCGGAAAAGGCAAATGGAATTTATACTGCAAGCTATCAACCATCCTACGTATCTGGAGGACATAACTGGACTAACAGAGTTGATGAAGTCAGCTAGTTCATTCCAAATGGACTGGGATTATGGGACAGATGATGATGACGATTGTGTTGAAGTTTGATTATTATTTTTATTTGGGGAAGGGGGTTCGCGTGAGACTTCCATGGGGCATGCCCCAATGGGGCACCTCTCACAAAGAGGTAGGCCCCATGTATTGTAGGGCCCACCTCTTTGTGAGAGGTGCCCCATCGGGGCATGCCCCATGGAAGCCCCTCTCANTGGGGCATGCCCAATGGGGCACCTCTCACAAAGAGGTAGGCCCCATGTATTGTAGGGCCCACCTCTTTGTGAGAGGTGCCCCATCGGGGCATGCCCCATGGAAGCCCCTCTCAGGGGGTTCTGAATTATTTACACTGCAATTCATTCTCAATTGTACAGAGACCTAGGAAGGTGATATTCAGTTATTTATTCTTCAATTAACTTTTAACATGATCGGCTTGACCGACAAGTGATAACTATAACTTAAGTGGGGCACTTGTCAGAAAGCCATACTGCTCTTACAACCAAAATATTCAAAGCTGTACCCAAGATGTGGCAGTTTCTATTGATTCGTAAGCTATGGAAACAGAGTACTGCACTTCGCGGCTGGAACAACATCTGGATTAGATGAAAACGAACCAACAATTTGGTGAAACTCACGAAATCTAGGTTCAGTGGCTAAAACATAAAAGAAATAAGAAACTTGGATTTTGTATCATGGACTTTTTAATAAATATGGCTTCTGGAACAACATCAAAGTCAGATGTGTGGCTTCAAGGAGGTAGAAAGCTAGAAGCCAGAGCTGTCAAATGTGTGGAGTTTGACCAAAATGTAGCGTATCTTCAACTAACATAAAGCATAAGTTGGCAGCCTAATCCATTTGGCTTACCTAACTGATGTATAGTTTCAATGACTTTCGAAAGTCGAAAGTATGAATTAGTGCGACGAGGCGACCATGAATATGGAAGTCATCGCTAGTTTTTATCTTCTCCTTGATGCAAGTGGTGCCGCCAACCCAGATCACAAATCTTAAAATGCAAACTTTCAAAACATAACTTGAAAGGAAGCTTCAAACTTTGATCTCAAAGTGCAAAAAATTAAAGCAAACGGTAGTTTCTTAAAGCAAGAGTGCAAGACTAGCAACATAAAAGGTTAAGGTTGAGTAGTCATGAGTGGCTAATCTGCACTTTTTGTCTCACTCAGTCTCATGAACCATCATCATAATAGAATTACGAAATTAGAATGTTGTTTTGGCTTGTGGCATGACTAGTACTTCCACCAGAACTCATACGTTAGTGGACTCCCCATTTGAGTTTCAGTGTTAGTTATCCTATGTCACGTGTAAGGATCACATTGTCGGCTGCCGGCATGCCACGTGGCAACAAATCGGACTTATGTCACTTGGCACATTTCAGATGCGCTAAGTTTTGGGATAACAATCCAGGCTCAACTCAACATGTAGCAGTGGCTGTGCATATATGTGTGCACTTTGAGGCTAAAAGGGACCATTGCGGTACACATCATACAAGCACTACTTTCAATCAACACACCACATACACCATACCGTACACCTCGTGATTGAAACCATGCCCTTGGCAGCTTGCTGCTGTAGTTACTGTTAATTCCACACGTGGGAAAAAATTCATTGTTTGAGGACTGAATGTGATGGATGGATAACTTTTTAATGGAATCCCACGCCATCATGATATATATGTATGTATGTGATATGCATGGACCTGCCTTAATGCGACTCCACCAAGTAATTTTGAATAAATGGGTCAATAATGGTGATCAGTGTGCCCAAAACTCCTAGTGCTGCACTAACTAGCCATTGTATTTGTTCCCAAAGAAGTAGAATATTCTTGACCAACACCAAACAACTAGCAAGGCAGCACGGTTAGAATTTAAGAGAATAAAGTTTTGTTGGATTTAATATTTGAGTATCAATTAAACTCTTGGTGGTTGTTATTTGGCCAAGCTATGCATGAATCAATTGAGAACTTCATGAGGTCCCATTTCAATTTTTAGACGTGCTATTAAACAAAGATTTGGCTAGCTATTACGTAGTTTCGTCCCCCAATTTGTGCGGCTAATGCTTTTTTCTCAAATCATGATATGGGATATAACCTAACTATTATAGAATATAGACCCTCGCAGCAAAATTCAGAAAGCTGCAGTGCAAGATGCCCAATATATTTGATAGACAAAATCTGGCAAATGAATACCACATTCCCAATTTGGAGCAAAAAATTCAGTTGGAAAAAATGGTGATATGTGTATGTATGTACGTGCGTATGCAACTAACATGTAACAGTCAAATTTTTACTTGATTTAAATCTAATTTATTTTTAACAAATAAGATATTGACATTCATATTAATATTGTATTAATTAAGTCTGGCGTATAATTCTGCATATACTATGTTAATGCGAATCTGTACAATACACATGTTAATGAGATACACCTGCAGGAAATTAATGTAAAAAGCTATAAAATACCTAGAAACTAGATCAACTTCATCGTATAACATGCTATTAACATTAATTGTGGAGATACGTTTTTCTTTTGCAATATATAGCATACAAATGGTGATTGGTGATCCAGTGATCATCTGATCCTTCCTGCAGAAAACTGAAAAAACAAATGACTGGCTAGATCTGAGGATTGATTGTGAAGCTTGCCATAATTCTGTGCATGCTTGCCACCTGTACGAGATCAAAATATCTGACCCCAATTTCGCAGGAAAATCAGTGCAGGTGCCCTGTCTCTGATTCCCACATGCCATAATTGTAGCCCACACCACAACCAAGATTAATTAAGCAACCAAAAGATTAATTAACACAGTGACCCTCCCAGAAACTATGGCATGCACATATTGATATTGGGGACAGTCAACAATAGTCTTAGCCGTCCCATTTTGATTGCATCCAAGCAAATGGGCTCCACCACACTCAATCCAGAATGGCAATCTCGTAATTCGAGAAAATAAACATGGGCATGAATCATGATGGGTGGTGTAGGAATTGAATATTTTATTTATGTTGAAGATCATATAATCTGTCATGGTGTGTGTGTGTGAGTTTCAATAGTCAGCAGACTCAGCACTGTTCCCTCTGCGCTCTGCATGTGCTTTGTGCTCCCCTGTTTTTCTTCAGCTCCTAATTTAAAAAGTCCTTCTTCTTTGTCCCACTGATCCCACAAACGCTCAAAAAGTCAGACTTGTAGAGAAATTTATATATAAAGAAACGAAAACCCAACACAGTTTCTCACCCTCATCCTCTCTCTCTCTTTCTTTGTCTCCCCTCTCAAGTCTCAACCACAACAAACATGTCTGATTCTAATTCTACAATTTCTACTACTAATAACAATTCTTCTTCTCCTCTTTGGTTATATTCTTACATAAAGCTTCGGTTTTTCAATCGCATCCGACGGTTCCTGCGCTCCAAAGGCTCCCGCAAGCGAAATACGCAGTCGTCCGATCAATTCGACACGTCGACAAGAGTACCCTCCAAACGTATAAGCATTGATAACGAAGAAATGGTACAAGTGGTGGAGAAGGATAGTGATGGTAACCATGAGGATGATGTGTTGGGGTTGCAGAGGGCGGTGAAGAGGCTTCACTTTGGAAGCTGGCAAGAGAAGGAGTTGGCGGCTAAGGAGATTGGGACCTTGGCTAAGGAGGATGTTAAGGTCAGGAAGTTGGTGGGTGGGCTCGGCGTTATGCCGGTTTTGGTGTCCATGGCAGAGTCCGAGGTTGTTGCCCGGCGGCGCGTGGCGGTGTTCGCTTTGATTGAGCTTGCTAATGGAACTTACACGTAAGTAATTTTAGGTTACGTTACTAAACGTACTGTATGATAAATGAAGTCTATTCATGTCATGTTGCTAAATTATATTATAAAAGAATATTTTTTTGTATGTATATTAATTATATGATTTCAGATCTCTCTTATATATTCATTGAATAGGGGTAATTAAAAATCAAGTTGTGTTAATTAAGTTACTATTGACCAAATTTGACTTTAGTATAAAAATAAATTATTTTTCTTTAGGGCAATTAATTAAGAATGAAAAAAGTATTGAGTTATAGAGAATAGAGGTACTTTCATTCATAGTTGATTAAAAGAAGGATTAAGCAATTGTTTAATTTTCATTTGAATCTTTGGTCAAGTGAAGGCTATGAGCCTATGGCAGGATGAAAGCTCTCTTGCTATAAAGGTACTGGCATTTTAAGTGTGGGGTAGGTTTAAGTCCTTTAGTAAAAAGAGGCAAGGATATAATAATTGTCATCAATTGTCATCTAGTGGTTGGAGGGAATGCTCAAAAATATCAACTTGACTTACCTTTGAGTGGTTGTTACTGTTCAATAAACTTGAATATATATAGCTTACATTGTACATATTGCATATATAGCCTATATCAACTACCAAGGAAACAATTTTATTAACCCATTGCTTTGAAATGGGTTACTGGGGTTTAACATCTATAAATTATCAACTAAATTCATGGGTATCTTGCATTATTTGAAAGCATCAAATACAATTAGACAAAATAATGGCCTGCGGTGATTGTCTGATCACAGCAAGCTTAGGTTCCATAGTGGTTGGAAGAGTACTCGGAGGGGAAACAATATAATCAAAGCTAACATGACCCTGTTTTCTTCAAATGGGAAGACTTTAAGCTTGTAAGATTTAGTGTAGTTGTTCAGATCCCATTTGATCTTTGGACAATAAAAAACCCATATTTTATTGACCTTCACATTACAACACAGATCTAATTAATCTCGTTGACTTGATTACTCTGCCAGAAATTCTTTATTTTTATTTGGTTGGTTTGGTGTGCTTACAATTCATATTTATAGTAATTCGGTGTGCTTAAACATTATTGTCTTGAACTGTATAGTTTTATTGTTGCTGTCAACCTCAAGGTAGACAGAAGTTTAGACATTGTGTTTTTGTACTTCTCTTTCTAATTATTCTTTTCCCATTCTCTGTATTCAGGAACAAGGCTCTCATGGTGGAGGCAGGAATCTTCTCCAAACTACCAAAAGACATCAATATTCTTGATGAGCCAACAAGGCATCAATTTGCAGAATTGCTTTTGTTGTTGTCTTCACTGGCAAACACCCCATTTCCTCCAGCCTCATCAGAAATACTCCCATTTCTTGTTGGCATTATTGAGTCATGTTCAAGCATTGAAACCAAGCAGTCATGTTTGGGTGCTTTGTACAACCTCTCCACCATGTTGGACAATGCAGGCAATTTCGTATCTAATGGGTTGGTGGAGGCTCTCTTGAAGTTGTCCTCCATCAAAGAACTTTCTGAGAAAGCTCTCGCAACATTGGGGAACTTGGTGGTGACCTTAATGGGAAAGAAGGCCATGGAAAATAGTGCAATGGTGCCTGAGAGCTTGATAGAGATTTTGACATGGGAGGAGAAACCCAAATGCCAGGAACTGTCTTCTTACATTCTGATGATTTTGGCCCATCAGAGCTCAGATCAAAGAGAAAAAATGGCCAAGTCAGGAATTGTCCCTGTACTTCTTGAGGTGGCTTTGCTGGGGAGCTCTCTAGCTCAAAAGAGAGCACTAAAACTATTACAATGGTTTAAGGATGAGAGGCAAGCCAAAATGGGGCCACATTCTGGGCCACAGACAGCAAGGGTTGCAATTGGTTCACCTGTAAATCAAAAGGAGACTCAACAAGGGAAGAAAATGATGAAGAATCTGGTGAAACAAAGTCTATACAAGAACATGGAAATGATAACAAGGAGAGCCAGTGCTTCTGGGGACTCATCTAATCTCAAGGCTTTGATTATCAGCACAAGCTCTAAGAGCTTGCCTTACTGATTGAAGATGATACAATTTTTAACATACTTCCTCCTTAGTTTTCAGATTTGCTATTCATTGTAAATAGCATATGGTGGCCTCAAAACACTGAGGACAAGGATGCTTTCTCAGATGGGGAATACAAATGAAGTCCTTAGAAACAGAACAAAAAAGAACAAGAAAAAGAATAATGCATTTCTTGTGTTGTGCATATAGCTTTAGACAATTGTACATCGTGAAGACGTGAAACAAATATTCTCCACAATGAACCCTTGCTTGGGACACAAGGAATATAGTGACCAGTTTTTTTGATTCCTTTGTTCAATGTGTTATGGAGTACCATTCTTTGTATGAAAATCAATTTATTATCTAATTTGACAATACATTCTATAGAATATCTTCGTCCCATATATATATATATATATTTATTGTTTTATGTTCTCCAATCTTTTAGTTCGGCTAATAATTTGTTGTTAAACATTATTAGCCGTTTGTCTAAGTTAATTGAGTGTTTATGAGTCGTAACTTAAAGGATCCTACCTGCGGCGGCTTATATATTACTTTTTCATTGGGTCGGATCGGACGAAAAGCCAAAGGAGAGAGGTTCGGACATACAACTAAAGACCGCCTCGGCCGTTTCTCCATACATACGCCGCCTCGTCACTTTCTACGAAGAAAGATTTCTTTCTTTTTTTTCCGGGTCGGAAGAGGGATTTCTTTTTTAGAAAAAAAAAAATTAATGAACCATCTATTTTTTATTTGAAATTTAGAAATTTAGGATTAAATACCTAATTTCAATATTTTTTTAGAAAATCAGTTTTACTCATAATTTTTAAGTTTAACTGCTAACTAATGAACTTGATTTTTAGAATAGGTCACAAATTTACAGCCTATTTATTTTGGGCTTTATTTATTTGACAAATTTGCCCTTCTACTATCCTTTGGCCCACATATGATGAGTCTTAAATAAAATTTATAAAATTTTGACAAAATTACCCTTAATATTTTTATATTGTCTTGAAAATTAGTTAATATAGTCTCAACTCCAGTTTTAGTTGTGACTGTACGACACTCAACTTCAAATTTAATTATGACTAAATAACAGTTACAGCTAAATTGTAATAGAGTCACAGTTAAGTTGTGACTGAATTGAAATTTTTTTTAAGAGAAATTGTATTATAATATAGTATAATAAGATGTCAAAACAATATTTTTATTCAAAATAATACTTAGTATAGTGGTGAGAGTTGTCTCTTTCAACTTACCAAGATAATCACAACTAAATTGTAAGACAGTCACAGTTAAGATGTGATTGGATTAATTTTTTTTTGTTTTTAATACAATATAATATAAATTAAAGTAATAGTATGGATGTAATATATATATTTTTTATTGTAATGGCATGTGATGTAATATTTGTGAATTATAATGTCCTTTATTATATTATTATGTTTAACTTTTTAACTTGTACTTAATCTAAAATACTATTAAATTTTAACATTTAAACTAAAAAATTATTAAAATTTGGTGCTTAAAATCAATTAACCTTTTGAAATTTGAATAAATTTTACTTTTGTTGAAATCTTTTATTTATGGTTTGTTGCTCTTCTCACACAATTCGCTCGATTGGCAAGGTTAAATCTTGGAATAACTTGATGATCATAGAGAGCTTTTATGCTTTTATTTATTTATTTATATAATGGCCATTTTACTAAATTAATTATCTAAACATTTATTCTATTTTGGTAATAAAAAAGAAAAAATTATAAAATTATGCTGTCTAAGATTTTCAACTGGCTTTTTAGTTTTTACTAAATAGAAAAAGATTGCAAACAGACCGGTTATGAATTAATTTAAGATCTGCAAATCTTAAATTAATTCATAACAAGTCAACGTTGCAATAAGTTCTACACATTTTTAGGTATCATAATCTTTCCATACCGATTCTGACCTAAATAAATAAGTCTTAACAAAATAGTTGGATTTCGAAAAAGAGAAGTTGTGAAAATAACAGATTATTTAAACATAGAAACTATAATTTATATCTTATAAACATGATGCAACAACAATGAATGAGGGGATAGGTTGTCAAGGGTTACCATTTCCTCAACTTGTCTACATGTTACAAATAGATCGATGACCATATTGTGAAGATTACACTTTAGAATTTAGAAGTTACTCAAGGCTTCTCTCCTCCACACAATTTTGTCATTTGGTTGGCACACCGCCAAGCTTCAGGAAGGCCCACATATATTCTTGCGTGGTTCCAACTCCAAAACTCATTAGGTAGCAGCAGCCGACAAAAGGGTAAGCGTGAGCCATGATATATACACACATGCCAACATAAACCACAAGGCATAACATGTATAAATTTATGGCTTCTTGTTACATCAACTAGGCTTTCTACAGAAAGGTGGGTTATGAAAACCACAAAAGAAAATGGAAGCAACCATTCCTAGAATCTTCCCTAATGCAAATGAAAGGAGGGAGAAGGCAAGAGGAGAGGAAATTTTCAAACGAAAGAAACATGAAATGATACTTGTCCTTAAGTGTCATAAGATATCATGTACCAGTACAGCAGAATAACTTAACACCTAAAGCAGAAATCCTCCAAAATTTAATTGCACATCATAATTAACTGAAGAGCAGCATCAACTCTATTGCATTAGCAAGTTCACAAAACTCACAACTTGCTCTTTCAAATATGATTACAAACAAAAAAGTCAGAATAAGCTAAGGAGAAAAAAGCCAAGTAACAAAGATAAAAGACACAAATATCGCACATTTGAAACTATGTGGCAGGATGTATATGAACTTAATTTTCAACACAAACTAACCCAAATAAATGGCAGAAGACGCAACAAACATAATGGAGGAGTGTTTTGACCACACAAAAAAAAAAAAGTGACCAATTTACGTTATATTGGGAATATAGATATTTCATCTCAACGGACTATAAAAAACAAGTCACTGGAGCAGCATGCAGAGAACCCACAGAATGTGAAGTCTACATCAAATCCCATATTTCATAAAAATAATGCATGCAGTAATATCCTATTTCAATGTAAAAAAAGGAAGAAAATTTTCACTTACTATTACTGAAATTCAACCAAACAAAGAAGTCATAATATGGACTATATAGAAAATGAAGATCCCCAATTAATGTGCCTAGGTGCTACAAGTGACCGGCATGAAAATGAACTACTTCTCAATTTATTCCCCATAAATATATAATCTCAAATTTCACACCAAGTGAGAGAGAACAATTGTTGTACATAATAACTGAAGTAGAAGTTCCAACTAGCAGTAAAGCCAAAAAATTTTGGATGAAAAAAACCAACTAGCAGCGTTATATCATAAAGAAGTTCAAGGACATTAACAGAAAACAGGGGAGGTATTGTCATCTCTACTCAACAAAGAAACAAATCCCTATTTCAGCAAACCATTGACCACAAAAGTTATAATATCCTTTTCAATAAGTTCTACATTTTAGATCAAGATCGATCAGATAACAAAACACAACTAATAGAAACAGAATATCAGATGAAGTGAAGCAGCAACAGAATCACACCAGTCCATATAATCAATCGAAAGATTTCATTGTCTGCATTCATGAAATCACCATAACCATTTAAAGCATTTGCGCCCAAGAAGCTTCTCAAGGACCTGAACCAAATACCCATTCACCACTCAAAACATGTAATCAAATCCAAATAAAACAAAATTTAAAGCTTCTGCAATCAAAATCGTAAAAGGAAAACATAAAAAATCAAAAGACAGTACAACTGATTAGTCAATTACTGCAAAGCCTTGTAAATTAGTTGACTAACTAAAAAGATTCATGACTCACTATATATAAGCAAATCACACAAAACTTGATTCCAAAAAACGTGAGTTTTGTAAATCACCTAATTCAACATCAAGGGGAAATATTCATGAATCATAAGCAGCTATGCACAGAGCACACATGATAAAATTGACTGACGCAACAGGGACATGTAAGCCAACAACACGGCGCAAAAACAAAACCAAGAACTTTTCTATTAAGTTTGGCATTTTAGAACAATTCTGATATTGCAAGTTAAAATTAGCAAATATATATGGGAAAAAAAAACGAAAAATAAGAATACAAAGATTACCTCAGTAGTAAGGTGGCATGCCCTGGTACAGTCCTCCCGGCGGGACTCTAGGCACTGGAGGAGGCTGGTAATGCTGCGAAGGAAGCGACGATGCTAAACCATAATGTGGACCATCTGAATACCCTCCATGAGGCATTCCTATCGAACTCGGCGGCATCCTTGCATTGAATTCAGCTGGTGGCGGCATTCCATATACACCTCCCAAATTCGCATTATACCTCCCCCCGAAGTTATTACTGGGAGGCACCAGCCCCGGTTGATGCCCACCGGGAAAACCCGAATACGAACCCGCCTGAGGTGGCGGTCCCTGAAACATCCCTGGTATTGAAGCTTGCTGCGGTGGGACGCCAGAATTATCGCCGGGAGGCGCTTGAAGCCCTCCAGCTTTGCTCTTCTTGTTGTCCACAGCCAATTTGCAAGCCACCTGATGCCCGTCTATGCTCTTAATGGGATCGAGGAGCGCGGCCTTGGCTCCGTCCTCGGTCTTGTACACGAAGAAAGCAAAACCCTTTGATTTTCCGGTGGCCTTGTCGAACCCCAATGGGCCTTCCTCAATCTCTCCGTAGATTGAAAAAGTAGACAACAATCTCTCGGAGGAGATATCAAACGGTACGCTGCCCACGTAAATCTTCCTGGCGGAGACGTCGGCGCTGCTACTACTGTTATTGAACGACGCCGAAAGCCCGACGGCGGCGAACTGGGTCACGGTGACTCTGCCGTCGATCTTTTTACTGGGTTCTTTGAGAGCGATGAGCGCGGAGTCGGCGTGCTTGAAGGTGACGAAGCCGTAGCCCTTGGATTTGCCGGTGGACTTGTCGAGGATGACGATGGCCTCGTCGAGCTCGCCGAAGGCGGAGAAGAGGGAGCGGAGGGAGTCGGAGGTGGTCTCGGCGCCAAGGCCGCGGATGAAGAGCTTGCGGAGGGTGGAGTCTTTGTCGTTGACGGATCGCACGGAGTCCAGGACGTCGGGATGGCGAACGATGGCGTTTTGGAGGATTTCGATGATTTGGTCCTGCGTCAAGGGTTGGAGGAGCTTCCGGGCGTCGTCTTGGGTTAGAGAGGTGGGTTGTGAAGGTGGGGATGTGGAAACGATGCCGTTTTCTTCGGTTTTGCGCTTCTTTGTGAAGTCCATGGTGTGTCTGCGAGTGTGTGGTAAATTTGGGATTTTGGGCGAGGACTTGGACTCACAACTTTGTATAAACCCTAAGCCTTCACCTGCTGCAGATATATTCGCAATCCTTCTGGGTGGATTGGACGATTCTTTCTTTGATGTCGTTTTGTTATGCTCAACTAACACGACTTGTCGTTTTCATATACTAACTTGGGGTTGCGAAATTGCGAAATTGCGAATTGCGATCTAATTTGTTGGCCCAATATCATGTATGGGCCTCAAAACTTCAAACTTATACATGACTAGTATATGAAAAATTGAACGTAAGGCAATAGTTGTATACAAATTTAATGTAGTATACCGTAGGGTTAGGGTAATGGTGTGAAACCCTTACACCTTAATTTCCACTAATCATCCAAACATGCCTGTCTGCAACCACTGCCATGGCAACTCCTTCATCTGCGACGACATCACCGATAACCTGGTCTGCTCCTTCTGCGGCCAGCTCCAAGAATTCGACAACTTCCGGGACCAGTATGGCGGCATCAACGGCCCAACTGGCACCTTCGTCCGCGTCGGCACCACCGGAGCCGGCAACATTTACAGTTACAAAGACACCAAAATCTACGAGGCCAAGAAGCTCATCGACGACTTGTCGCTCAGGTTGGGCTTGTCGGTCTCCAAAACCAACGACGTTAAGACCATGGTCGCCACAATCACCGAAGGTGAGTACGGCCAAGGTAATTGGTTCACTATTTTGATTGGTGCTTGTGCATATGTTGCTATGAGGAGAGATAACAAGTCCTTGCCCATTGCCGAAGTTGCTTCAGTGATCGGTTACGATGTTTATGAACTTGGTAGGATGATTATGCGTGTTGTTAATTTCCTCGATTTGAAAAAGCCCGACTTTTCGGAATTTGATATTGTCAATTTGTTCGTGCGGACGCTTAGGAATTCGCCCAGGTTCGTTGGTGTTGGAGGGGATAAGGTGGAGAGGATGCAAAAACAGGGCATATTTTTGATACATTGTGCCATTAAGTGGTACTTGACCACCGGTCGGAGGCCGCTTCCCATAGTGGCCGCCGTGTTGGTTCTTGTGGCAGAGTTGAATGGCCTCTGTGTAAAGATTGAGGACTTGGCCAAGGATGTTCATGCCGTCGTTCATACTTGTAGGTTGAGGTATAGAGAGCTTCTTGAGGCGCTTGTGAAGGTTGCGCAGGCCACCTTGCCTTGGGGGAAGGATGTTACGGTGAAGAATGTTGTTAAGAATGCGCCATTTGTGATTCAGTATATGGAGAAGAAGTCGATGGCAAAGCCTAGTGGGAAGAAGAAGGATTTGGAGGGCGCTGGGTTGGATTTGGGAGATGTTGTCAGCGAGTGCTTAAGGAAAGATATTGGATATGGGACTGATTTGAACTTTGATGAAGATAATTCTGCAACACAAATGGATATGCTAAAGCTTTCAAATGATTGTCAGTATTTTGATGTAGAAGATGGTGGGTGTGCATTGGGTGTTGATGACATAAATAGGCTAAAGCTTTCACATGAATGCTTATCCATGGTTTACTCAAAGTTTTTAGAAGAGGTTGAGAATGTTAAGTCCTCTGGGGGGCTTGGAGAGGTTCGTGGAAGAAAAAAAAGGCGGGTTTTTGAGCTCCATGCTTGTACAGAGTGGTGGAATGGAAAGTCGGAGTTGAGCAAAAAGCTTATACTTAAGAAGATATTGGAGAAAGATGTAGGGTTGGATGCTATGCCCCCATCATTTGTTGCTGGTTTCAAGGCTTATAAGAGGAGGAGAGAAAAGATAAATACTGCAAAATTGCGAATTGATAGAATTATGCATCCATCAAATGCTCATTCAGGTGACAACAGCAACACATGCATTTCTGAAGAGGTACCTGCTAGGAAGAAGAGAAAGAGAACACCGAAATGTGATACCGATTGGGAAGATTTAATTATTGAAACACTTCTCCTTCATCGAGTAAAAGAGGAGGAAATTGAGAAGGGGTATTACAATACCTTACTGGAGTTACACGTGTTTGACTCTGGGATTGTGTGAGAGGCTCTGGCAGTTGGAACTGTAATAGGTGGAATATACTTGCTCTCCTATGCAACTGCATCATCAAAGAGAAATTTTTGTTGGAGTTTGTTTTACTATTGTAAAGCCAGACAATTGATCTGAGTTCACATAATTCTTTTTTCCTGTTTTTAAACAGAGAAGTTTTGAAATTACAACATCATGTGTATTTGTTTGTTCTCTTAATAGGGCTTTATTCTTTTGTCTCAAAAGGTTACTTAATAAGAAAGGAAATATTTTTTTCTCAAAGGTTTATCTTTAGTACATATGTGTTGCTTTTTTCTGTTACCTGGCTCATTCATTGCTTTTCTTGGTTTTGGGGGGGGGAGGGGGGGTGTGATTCGGTCATGACTGCAATACAATGCTTTGTTGGCTATTCTTGAGGGAACTATGAATTTTTTTTTTTATATTTATGTTTTATCATGTATTTTTAAAATTCCTAGAAGTTGCATTTATTTCAAAACTCAATCTTCCTAGCAGCAAACCTTTTTCTTGAACTATCTTTCTAGAAATTTCACAAAATACATATTCTTTAATCAGCCATTTCATGCTCATCTCAACTTCATGACCCATAAATATGATATATTGGAACTTTCCAGAAAGATAGATTTGAGGCTGTTGGCTTTTTCTGGACAACACTTATTATTAGTTTCCGTTTTTCCTCTTTGAGTAGGCTGATCAGCTAATTAAATTTCAGAAGGACCAGAGAAACCGAAGAATCATATCCAACGCAGGTTTGCTAAATGAGTAAGGCTGTTTGTTAGTAGGCTTCAATACACTTAAATAAATTTTGTATTTCTTCCTCCCCCATTTTGTTGTTTATGCACTAGTGCTTTGACTTATGATGTCCATTCTATTGCATACATCTAGATGTTGATTGTGGGTCACTCTAGCTTTCTGTTAATAATGTGGAACCTAAAGCAGTATAGGATTCTGGGGTTTTTTGAAACTAAAATTGCTGGGTCTCTGCCTCCATGATTCTTATTAGGTAGGAGTAGCTCGATCAAGGTCCGAAGAGCTTAGTGTGAGATGCTAAGGCTTGCAAGATTAAACTCATTTAATGGTTAACTATAAGAGAAAACAGATACGATTTATGCCCAATTCCAAGCGAATTTCAGATTTCAAACTCTCCTTATTTTCTCTTGTCATTTGGGACAGTGAAACTGCGCATTAAGAGCAAGCATGGAATTCTGTACTGACATCAAATCTTCATATCTCATGTTTATTTGCTGGATTATCATGCATCCTGCTATCCTGTGAGATTGGATGGGCAATCCATTTAAGTTATTTAACATCTCTTTCTCCTTGAGGAAGGAAGAATAGATTAATTTGATTAGGAATTTACTGTTGTGCATGCTAGGTATTCATTGCATCATATCTGGTTTCATTAGATCCACTTAACACGTCTGGCCAAAAAAAGAAAATTCACTTCATATCGTATGATTATCATGAACTGAATTTTTATTTCTCTAGTAGGATATCACAATCAGAAACCTTATCATAAAACAGAAGAGAAGGGGGAAAAAAAGGAGAAAATGGGCTTCCCCAAAGAGGAAATTGAAGTTGTAAAGTGATGAAATATTGAAGTGTAGGCACCTACTGGACCTTGGCCTGCCTGATAGCCAACATGCCATACTCAGCATGCATTACTGCCCAGCGGCAAATGCCTCAACTGGAAAAGTCTTGGTGATGCCAGCAAGGCTCTTGAAGTGAATTTTTCCAGTGGGTTGTTCATCAACAATAATCTCACTGACTGGAGGCCAGAGCATGAGCTCCTTAGCCTTCACTCCTTTGAGCTTCTTAATTCTCTTCTTTTCAACATAGCCTTTAATCTCGGTGTCGTAACTCACAAGCTTGCTGATTATTTTGAAGCTGTGTTCAATCTTCTTCTTCTGCAGTATCCACATGTAGCCGGTGCTCCTCACAAATCCCACTTCAATTACATCAGCAAGGGGCAGAAGTCCCATTGGAAGCTCAAACTCTGCAAGAAGTGAAGTTGCCAATGCCAGTCCATCTTCATGGCCCTTCTTCACGATCCCTCCTTCCTTCGGATCTGCCATGACTCACTACTTTTTGTTTCGTAAAAGTTCCAAAGGATTTAAAGGAAGCAGTACAAGTTGTAAGTACTTTGGGGTAAGTGCTTTAATTTATACCAAGTTACTACATGCATGTGACAAATAGAATGGAGAAAACAAGGTGATTAGCATTGTAGTAGTCACCAAAGTTTCTATTTATTCCGGTCTTATCCTCATTTTATGATGCACTGGGTGAAGCACTGAAGCACGCTCTAGCTAGGCGTGTTGTGGTCATCACCATATTTTGCTGCTCTTGTTGGGTTCTATTCTTCTTGTTCGTTGAAGACGGTTGCATTCTGACAAAGGGGTTGCGTTCAGATTGGAATCTAAATTAAGAATTATAAGATTCTAAATTGTAATTATGATGACAAAACTCACTACTTTTTGTTTCTTAAAAGTTCCAAAGGCTTTAAAGGAAGCAGTACAAGTTGTAAGTACTTTGGGGTAAGTGCTTTAATTTATACCAAGTTACTACATGCATGTGACAAATTATAAGATTCTAAATTGTAATTATGATGACAATATTGTAATCCTAATTCTTAAGCATAATATCGATTAAAACTAGGAGTCCACCAATGACCATTATTATATTTAATCAGAAATATGTAGGAATTTTAATCAGTACGTAGTGATCATAATCACAAGTACCAACCAGGTTCTCTATATTAATTAGAAGACATGTAGGAATTTTAATTACGGTTAATTCCATGGTTAAACCAATTGAGTTCATAAGACTTGAATTTCAAGCTCCTTGTACCCAATTCATTTATAATTTAGAGACTTTGGTCCAACTTCTTTATTCAAATGCTAATACATCATCTTCCTATCTCACTCTCTTGACTAAAAAACAAAAAAGAATCTTTATCAATAGATCAACTCATCACCCAAAAAAGATAAAAGAAGAACATTGAAATACAATGAGGAATGGCCCCACAAGGGGTCTCTAAATAAGCTTATTTAAAGGATCTCTTATGAGGTCCATTTTGCAGTGCATTATAATTTAATTATCAAAATCTTCTATTTTTAAATCTATATTCAATTATTATGCCCAAAAATGAGCCAAACTGAAGACCATTTAATCATTTGATAATTTCAATATTTATTGGAAATAATGTGCTTGTCAATTTATTTCTTCATAATTAAATATCTTAGTGGGCCCAATCCCATGATTGAGATTATATCGTCCATATAAATATTTTTTTTTTTCAAACATAAAATAATGCATGTAGTTTAATTTCTTTTATCAGGATAACAATTACAACATTTATTGGTTACCAAAAAAAACAACTTAAAACCATACTTTTCATTCGATGCTATCAGCACTCTTTCCATATTATATTTCTTACATCGAAAGAACGACCGTGCAAGGCATACATGGGTGGACAACGACCTGAGCTGTACTTGGACGAAATCTCACATGGATATTATTTTATTAAGAAATAAAATGCTGTTGCACTTCTCATCCAAAAACCAAAAATAAAAAATAAAACAACAAAAACAAGAGACCCCCCATTATTTACGGTGTAAACTATTCTTAAGCCACAACTAACCTCCTTATTTAGTCTTAAGCCATCGCTTTTAATATTATTAGTTTTACTCTATTATTTTGTCATTTTTTATTTTAAAACCATTATTCATTAATTTTTGAAGATAATTATTACAATTAATTAAAAGGTAATATATAATAAGAGCAAATTTTTTGCATCTACCACGTGGCTTAGAAATTAACCATAGTTTGTACTTTTTACAATAAATACAATTTAAAATTAAAAAAGAAACTAATATCTACACTAATGTGTAATTCTTTTATTTCTTATTGAGTTAAGATTTAGTTTTGAGTTTTTGTTGAGTAACACTTTGGTCTAATTTTTTTTGTTCTAACATCATATGTTAAGAGTTACACTTTATAATTTCGTAGAATTACACTTTACTTAATTTTTTTTTAAGAATTTTTTGTTTTTTATTTTTATATTTTCATAGCTGAAAATTTTTTTTTTGGGTGCATAAAATGTACTTGGTAGCTTATTAATAAAGAATTATATTTTTTGTGGCTTAAAAATAAATATATTTAAAATTTGGGTTTATGACTAAAAAATATGATAAGTTGTGGCTTATTAATAAAGTACTCGTTAAATGATGGGGAGAAGGACTTAATCTAGATCCTAATCTCTGTAGTACCTAGTATAATATAAACAATGGCACCAAGAGGGAGGTACAAATATGGATGTGTCCTTACTTTTTCTTTCAATGATCGGAACTGTCAATTTTTAATCCGTTCCAAAGAATCATTTTTGTTAAAAAAAATTAGTCAAATTGTTAATTTTTTGATCATCTAAACTCCGCAAACAAAGATGGCCCATTAAATATTATTAAAATGATGCTAATAGTAATAAATTACTAAAGAGTTTATTTGATTAATTTTTGAGTGATTTAATTATAAAGTACTAATTATGGAAAAAGTTAACTAAAATCACTCAAATCTAATAATTTACTTATAACTCATCTTTAATTTAATTTTTAGGTAACATCAACTTATCCACAATCACAAATTTAATTTCAAGGTAATAACAACTCACCCATAACCCAAAACCCTAATCATCTACTTCTAAATTTGTTAATAAACATCAAATTTATTAGTTTTCTACTATAATCTCCTTTTTTCACTTCATATTTGCAGTACAGTTTCATTTCTTCATATTTACAATACAAGTTTCAGTTCTTTATATTTACAATATAATCTTAGTTCTTCATATTTTTAGTAAGTTTCTATCTCCTCCTATTTACAATACAATTGCAGCTCTTCATATTTGCAGTGCAGTTTCAATTCTTCCAATTTCAGTTTCACATTATAGTTTTAGTTCTTTTAGTTTCAGTTTCACATTACAGTTTTAATTTCAATTTTTACACTTAGGTGGGTGGAGATAGAAGTTGGGATGATGATGATTGATGAGTATATAAATTAATAAAGATAAATAATATTAAAATAATGATAATACTTTATTGTTAAATCTAATTGATTGGTGCACTAAAGATTAAATATGATGCAAAAACATGTATTTTACAATAATTATTTCTAATTTTTTACTAAAGTAATCTTTCAAGAATTTCTTAAAATGTGAACATTTCTAATCATGAAATTGTAAGTCCGATTAGATGTTCCTATTTTCTTTAAGAGCGCCTTTACTTGAAGCTCCCTCGCGCCATGGCACTCAACTTTTTCATCCGAGTTCAGGAGACATCTTATTGTGATGTGATTTCCATACCAAGTACAACCTAAGTAGGAAAAAAAAAACATAAATAAAAGAAAAAATTAACAGAAATAAGAATGTCCTAAAAAATACCCCAAAAGCTGAGCCTACCAACAATCCAAGACCCTTCACACCTGCAAGACCTGAAAACTTAAACCTACCCACACTTAATGTGGGATGAATATAGTAAGGTTGGTATTAGGTTCAAAACACTACTGAGTGAGGGATTGTAGATTCAAGCTTCATCAGCTATTTATAGGATCTTATGGCATCAAAGATACAGCAACCCTTCCATTGCCTATAACAGCCATATTTCCAAACCTTGGATCTTCCCAATATTCTATTAATGCAATGCCTCATGCTACCTTCCATAGCCAAGAAACTGTCCTAAATTTACTTCCATCGTGCATAACCACAGCACCCAACAAGAAAATAGTTGTACAAACAGTCAACAGAACCAAGAAAAATAAACAAACTCAAATATGAATATCAGATATGGTTCAACAGAGATTATTCCATTATATGAAGTTCTAGGTAACCCCGACTTCATCAAAGGTAGAATATACCACTCATCATACTAAGTAAGCTCTATAAAAACATAGTCTCAAATTTGACACCATGACCATTCACCACACTTGTACTCACGACATGACTACTACGCTTCACAGTGCAATCTTTATATATCTACCATCCCATTTATGATACAAAGTATCATTCCCAACAACCTGTCAAACTCGAGCTCTCCAAAGCTTGCCGCAAGAAAACTCAAGTAGAATTACATACTATCACCTCCAAGGCCAAGATAAACCAATATTGACAGCAAATATATGCTCCAACAGTTTCAGTAGAGAGTGAGTACACCATTTTTATTCCACCAATTGCTGGAGGCATAAGCTTCAAAACCAACAGATGATCTTATTAACACGTTCTATCCACCCCCAAGTAACCAGACAAGGCATTTACTTCTTACGAACTTTGCAGCACAAAACATGTATCCATACTTCTCATCCTCCGGGCTGGAGAGCTTGGCAAAATCTGTATTGAACAAAAACAAATAAATATAAAATCATCAAAAACCCAGAACAAACAAAATAAAAAACCAGATCAACCTTCAAGAGTATGTTGGTGAGCTAAATGATTGGGAGACTAAGACATGCACAATCATGAGTTCTGGAGATGCTCTCAAAATGGGTCATGCTTATAAACCCCCATATATCAGGGTCAGTATGGTGAAGTCTACATTCCTGTAAACAGCATTGTATGATAAAAGTTCCAGGTATAGTGCAGGGAAAGTCTAAAGCAGTCAGTATGGTCTGGATGCTGATCTTTTTGGGAAAAAGAGGTAACCAACAACCATTCCTTTAGTCAACAAATTTTAAAAAATTATAACATATATGGTCTCGAGATTGCTAAGAAGATTGTAATTATAATATGCTCAATTTGCTAAATACAAGGAAACAGGCTCTCTAGATTACTGGACAAATCCATTCCAAGAGACAGTGGAGATCTACAGGCATGGTTTCCGTAGAATCTCAGATATCAACCTATTATTTAATAATTGAACTTCCACCAACAAAACAATGCAATCACAAACAAGCACACAAAAAGATCAATTGGGGAATTGACCTGCAGTGAAGTAATTTGCTAATATTAGACATAAATTTACACAAAAAACACACCTGTGTAGATGTAAGTGCCAGCAAGAAGCCAAGGCCACCAATGCTCCAACAGAAATTAACATTGACAAAGCTTCAAAGTTGGAGTTTGAATTCAGTAGCAAAAGGCAATGCAGACATTCACCAGGATCATCCTTAAGAACCTTAACAACAATAAAGGCAGCATCTACATAAGAAAAATATAGGAAGCAGTTGTAATACAAGCATGAGGAACAGAAAACAAAATCTCACCATCACAATCATGCTGACATCACACAAAATAACGGCCTGTCCAGACAGACTGTCCTTGATATTGCTCAGGCTGTGGAGTCAAGTGCTGATTTCCATTTACAAGTTGTTGCTGTTGCTGAACCTGCATTTCATGGTGTAGTTTAAGATCATCAAGCATCTGAAAATCTTGCCAGCTTTTCTGTTGCATAGGTGGACCTTGTTTACCAGGAAAGGGAAAGTTTGTCCCACTTAAGCCATTGCTGTTAGTAAAGCGATGAGGATTCGTATGAGATGAGTAATTAATGGAACTATTAAGCCCATTTCCTTTTGTTGATGGAACCTGATATCCATCCAACCAACTGTAATCGTCCAACAGTAGATTCTCACTCATTGCTTCTGAGCCATAAGTGGAATCGTTCACCAGTTTAGGAGGAACAGGGCTAAAACCAGGTGGCGGACCAAGATGCCTAACAGGTCGACTAACTGGACTTTTTCGGACACCAGTGGGCAAAGCTGATGATGTCTTTACAGTCGAACCATCAACAATTGTTCCAGAAGATGCAATAGAATCAAACTTAAATGGTAACTGAGCTTCTGGAGCTTTAGTGTGGCTGTAGAACATACCACCAGTACTACCATTGACAGGCTGTTGGAATGGAACTGAAACTGCAACATGATCAGATTTTGGTACATGACCATTTGCCATAAATCCCATGCTCTTTACGCTGTTTGCAAGAGACATTTCTTCCTCCATTGACAACTTCAAAGCATGTGATTGAATTGGTTGAAAATGCTGGGGGATACTATTATTGGCAATCGATACAGGTAGTTGTGAACTAGAGTTTGAAGCATGTGACTGAATTGGTTGCAGATGCTGGGGGATACCATTAGCAACAGATACAGGTATTTTTGAACCACCAAAAGCACTTTGATGGCGAAGATTATCAAAAGGGGAAGAAATATAAGTGCCATTGACATTTAGATCACCTGGAGAAGCATTTATACCAGGTGGCTCCACGCTCTCATAGGCTGCCCATGTAGTGCCTACCACATCAGGTCGCTTCTCAGCCACTATTGGCTTAAAAACTATTACCTCATCCTCCTCATCCCCTTCCATGGTTAACTCTGGCTTCGGATATGCAACTCCCATATTCATTGTATTCTCTACTTGATTTTCTTCAAGATTATCAGTTGTATTAGCCATGCCTAAATACGAGGTAGGCACCAAATCATCTTTCATTTGAGGCTCAACACCAATGACAAATTTCTTTCCCTTTGAATCAAAATTTATTGCTTTCTGGTCAACCTTAACCACATTTGCTAGAGCTTTACCAGCTGCCAAAACCCTTTTAACACGGGCCCCTCTTTCCTTGTGGCCATCACTTCCAAAAGCATGCTTCCTTGAAAAATCCAATATTGTTTGTGCTGGAAGCAGTGGCAAGAATCCTCTCAACTCAAAATCCTCCCACAAAGCAAGACGGTTTTCAGTTTCACCTTCTTCGTATCTGCTCATGTTATTAAAGCAAGTCTCGTCTTCATCATCATCTAAGGACATTGGCCCAGTTGACAAAAGTTTATTCAAGAAGGATATGCAAACATTCCAGAATTTTGATCTAACAGATGACTGTTTTTCATCTGCATCACTTCCAGCACTAACATCAGGACAACATGCCAACCATTCTACAAAAACTAGAATGCTAGGTAACAGGGAACTTGAACAAGGATCACACAGCTGCGCACATCTCTCTAAGATGTGCCCCATCAACTCAAAAACAGCTGTAAATGCATTCTGCAGTAGAACAGCACGTTGCACAATTTCTGCATATGTCTGACCTTCATTTTCCTTTTTCACATTATGAACTGTGAATATCAGTATAGAGACAAGCCTAACAATGACAACTGCATTCTCAACAGCATCTGCACCGAAATTGAACTCCTCTTCAGCTCCAGAACACAGAATCTCACATAAGCCACTGCTTACCACAGAGAGAACTTCTGAAAATGTCTCCAGGCTACACAAAGAAAGTCATAATAAGGAGGTAATCTTCCAAACTATATACACACACACACACATATATACATATATATGTGTGTATGTATTTTATATTTATGTATAGAAATAGAGAGATGTTCAACACAAAATACCTAGTACGCGTAAAAAGAATGCCATTTAGACGGACAAACCGAATGCAAAAAGCTTTATAAGTGTCTTGAATACTGGATTCTTTTTCCTTAACAAGGCTCACTTCTGTGTTGTTATATTTAGATGCAGGTATTGTATCCCCTTTTCCTCTACCTTTGCCTGATCGTGCAGGCAACTCTTTGACTGCAGAAGTGTTAGCATTCCCTGACAGTTGAGAGTAACTCTGACGATTCTACCAAAAAAAAAAATTATATCACATAAAGTATGCAAATAGTAGATTAGGTAATACAGTAAGAAATACAGGCATGAAAATTTAAAATGTTACAACAGATAAAGGCTTCAATAATGTAATCAGAAATTAATTAGTAAACAGGTTGTACATGATTACTAATTTGGATAGAATTACACTTGAAAGAAGCACAAACCAGATGAAGTTCTCTTTAAGTTTTAAGTTTGGCTATGCAAAAGAAGGTAGCCCTCCCTTTCCTAACCCCTCTCGACCATTATAAGGGTTTGACTACCTACTCCACAACTCAAGACCTCCTTATCAAAGGAAGAAGTACCACTGCACGTCTCCAGAATGGTTTCCAAAAACATTCCACACCCCATGGAAGATATTACTATTTCGACTCAAGAGTCACCCTGACAATATAAAACAATCTACTGTTCTACGTATTTCTCAGGTAATCCAAATGTCCTAAAGTCACTTGAATTATAGAGGTACATTAAACCCCAGGGGTGGCTAAGTTCGCAATGGATAGTTAAATGTGCAGAGAAACAGAAAGCAGAGAGCAGATTTTTGGAGCCAAGGTCTCCCCAGGCACACATTTTTCTAGCAAAATTGGAATGATTTGGAGAGACTACGAGATTTGTGTTCTTTGATTCTTAAAAATTCCATAAATGCACACAAATAAATACTTTCTCCATTTATTTCCTGCCCATCTCATATATCATATATTTCCATTCTTTCATAACTAAAATTTCCATAAACGTCGTAATGGTTCCACAAAATATAATATATATGTTTTTATGATCCTCAGAGCACAAGAATTAGAAATAAGAGGATAACTGAAAAAATAAATTAAAAAACAACATAAACCTTCAATTACAACCTCAAATTTTGAGAAAAAAATTTATTGAAAGGGCTAAATGATTAACAAGAGCACAGTATACAGTTACAAAAATTGCCATACATCACATTAAAGACACAATACCTTCTCAAATGCAACAATTAAGTTATCCCTTGCAGTTGAAAAGGGACTATCCACCGCCAGGCTACGAAAATATCGATAAACAGCCAAAAACTCATCCCCTGAATAGGAAGCCAATATAGCAAGCTGAAACATGCAGAGGGTTCATCACAATCAAAGATCATAACGTGATAAACAGACATATTGAGGCAACAACATATAACCGATATAGCATATGATATACTATGTAAAGAAAAATATCAAAACAAACACCTGATGATGGGGGTTCCCACTTGATGGCCAAAGAGATGCAGCTTGCAGGTAGTAACTTGAGGCTGCAGCATACTCCCGATTTTTGGAGTCCCCCTCCCCATATGATCCTTTGTAGCGTGCAAGGTCACCCAAGTATATCAAACATCGGTGGCATGATATGAGACCTTTCTTCATGTCAGAAGATTTCTTTCCATCCTTGTCCATAACAATTCGATTTTCAGAATCCTCAGAGAAATAACCCAGAGGAAGCCCATACTTTGCTCTGATCTTCACTATTAAATCATGATAAAATCCAGTCGCTTCTGAAAGGAATGTTTTAAACTGCAGTCTTATTTTTGTAATCCGATCAGGCCGAGTAGGGCCCTTTACACCCTGAGATGAATTTGAACCTGTAGAAGCCATAGCAGCACTAAAGTGTGCCCGCAATTCCTCGATCCTCTTGTAATGTAACTGCCACAAAGCATACTCGATATTGTGCTGCTCTGAAAAGGCATGATCCTCGAGAATTATTGCTTCATAATTCTCACGCATCTGTTGCCAGGCATTGGGATCTGATGGAATTCGTGCTTGGGCAGACCTCCGACGCTTATTTTCCAACTCAATAACCTGTAGCAAAAAAAATTAATGTAAACGCCAGGGAATCATGGAGCACAATAATATGCAGACAGAGCACACCCACAAACATGCGCATACACAAGCACACAGGTGAGCACACACACGCACACAGGTGTGCACGCACGCGCACAGATTCCTCATGTAGACTGTAAGTCTAACAAAATTTCCATTAATATTTTTTTATCAAACCGTATTAGCTGACATTCACATTCACCTATAGGCAGTTCCAAAACCAGTAATCAAGAAAAACATAATTTTCAATGATGAGAAAAGTATACACCTTGTCATACAGACGTTGGGCACGCTCCCTCGATGAAGGAGCAGACATTTTATCCATCTGTGAGATCATCATCCATCAAACATATTTAATTGACAGCGAACAGCATACAATCTGCAGAAGGTTCAAAAACACATATATAGATGAAGGACAAACTAAACAAATATAGTCTCTCAATGAAAAGAAATCAAAACCAGTGAACGAAGGATGGGGGACCAGAAAATGTCCCTATAATTTGTGCAAAATATTTAGCTGAAAGGTTTCATGCTAAGCATCCATCCCAAATCAATCATTGTAAACAATGCCCATCTTCACTAGCAAATATGTATATTACCATCAAAATTTTGAAAACTTGTCAATTGTAGGTATTTAAATTAGTTGCCCACTGTAGATGATGATTGCAACATTTTCATGAGAATTACAGAAAAAAATTAAAATCAGAGCATGCCACAATGGAATAGTCATGCCTTAAATTCCTTAAAGAGAAGATGAAACTAAATATAAACCTTAATATTATTGCCTACACCCCATGACTAAGACCACACCAAAAAACAATTTAAGGTTAATAATGGGAGCGTTGCCAGACAGCAGCATATATCAAAATCTAGAAAGCATAATAATCAAAACTCACAGCAGAATAAACACCAATTATTTACAAGCCAAAAACTATTTTCAAAAACAGTAACGCCATACGGTTTCTAAAACTCCCAGTAAGACTCAACTATTGAAGCCCCCTCCCCCCTCAAAAATAAAAAAACGTGACCCATATTATCCACATTATCACTACGTTCTTGCAAACCATAGGAAAAATTTCTCAGTTACCCCCAAAAAAACCTTCTTGTTTTCACCACACTCATATAACCGGATGCCCAGATTTCAACATTTGAACAATATTCTTAAAACTTTTTTGAGAAAAAAACAATATTCGTAAAGCTGAAGATTAGGATACGCAACAACAATTACATACAACAACCTAAATGCATCAAAAATTCAGAAATAAAATCCCAACTTCCTTAACGCTTTGTGCATCCAAAATATTATTTACAAAGACAAAAATTAACCCATGTCTGGTTTCTGGGAGATTTCGAGAAAAATAATAAAAACAGAACAGAACCATGAAAATTCAGCAATAGCTGCATATCATACCAATCCAATTTTCAAATTTATTTCCCCTTTCGTTTCCTGAACTTAAAAAATATAGTTTTTAAAAAAAATTCTGAAGATAAAAAAGAAAGAGAGCATTCAAAAGAAGGAAAGTAAAGGAAAGAAGTAAGAATAACATCAGATCCGCTAAATCAACAACCATACCATACTTAGATCAATCAGCTCCAAAGTTTCCGCCAAAAGCATAAATAAATAAAAGCCATAGAAGAAAAAAAGAAAAAAGAAAAAAAGAAAAAACGAACCTTTCTAAACCGGATCCACGCAGCGATTTGTTGGATTAGAACATCGGATTTCGAATTTGAAATTTCAGAAAGCAATAAGGAAAGTCTTCGTTTAGGGTTTGGTGAGAGAAAGAGAGGGGTGGAGAGAAATAGAGAGAGAAAGAGAGAGAGACGGTGTGGTTTGGTTTCTTTTGGTTTTGTGGTTTTTGGGTCCAAACGGGATGAGGTTAGAAACACATTTCTTATGTCTTTCCTTTTTTTCTTCTTTTTGTTTTTCTATTTGTTTTATATTCATTTTTTGCTTTTTCTATTTATTTATTAGTTCTTACTTACCGTCTTTGGTTTCAGGTGGCGATCACGTAAACGTCGCCGTTTCGATGCTGATAACGCTATATATCTTCTTTTCTTTTTTTATGAGGGAGGAATGCTATGTATCCTTCGGCCGTCAAACACTAAATTTTTTTTTTCTTTTTATTTTTTATTTTTTGCTTGCGAAATACGTTATTATTTAATCAGTCTTGTCATCTCTGTTTTACGAAGTTATGATCTTTAATTGACCTGTTTTCTGTTTTTTTTATGTTTTTATTTTTTTATTTGAAGCCTAGTCACCTTTTTCCTTTTATGAGTCATGGTCTCTTAAATGTTGAATAAATCTTAGGTAACCCCACAAATCCCTCATTTTAAACACCATTTAATTTAATGATGTTTTAAGTTCAAGTCCAAAATGAGAGAAAGATAACTCCACATACACTTTGCCCAAAAGTAAAGTAAGATTACTCCACATACACTTTGCCCAAAAGTAAAGTTGTAGGACAAAAAATTTATCGAGCGCTCAGCAGTTGCAGATGCAACTTTCATATGTTACCAAATACATATGTAACCTCATATCTACCACCTTAAATCTGTCATCTACAACCTCAAATCTATTATATACAGATCCAAGTAGATGATGCATCTGCATCAACCAAGCTCTCAACAAGAGTACCGAGTGCTCCATAGTTTGATTTTGGCCTCTAAGCAAGCACATGAAATAGATTGGGCTTCAACACTAAAACATCGTTTGAAAATTGGACTTGAACTTAGACTTGGGAGTAATTCATTATTAATATGTCCTGGGAGCACCACGTGTTGTGGACAAGGGTTGGAGCCTAATAAGCCGGATTCTAAAAGGTCGGAATCCTTAGCCATGAGTCTGGGCCAAAAAGTGTCCGAGCCTACGAAGGGTCGAATGTTGTTTAGAATTTGGAGCACATGTATTCGCACAACTCGTTGGGCTTGGGCCATGGACGTTGATGAACCTTTAAGGCCCACGCGGTATTGTGCCTAGTCGTATGTGATTTGTCATTCTCTATTTCAATGTTGTATAAATAGAAGTCCCCCAAGTTTCTGAACAAAAGATACTTCCTGGTGGGGAATTTTGTAAAAAAAGAAATGAGTCGAACGACAAGTGACCGCATAGGCATTCTCACTTAGGGTACTTAGCCGATGCCCAAGTTCTTTAACAAGAAAAATTTGTGCCGTAGGAAACCTTGAGTGGACCATAAGGGCAAAGTAGGGCATCACATCCCCCCTTCTTTTTAATTTTTTGAACTCCAAGCCAACCACAGTTGGTGAAATTGTAGCTGAATGTGGCTTTTGTTATTCAAAATTTGAATTTGGACATTGGTAAGCCTAAGTGCAGATTTATGATAAATGGCCTGTGGAGATAATTCTCATGCCAAAAAACACTTTGGCATTTATATTTGAGAGGAAAAGAAACACATGGTTTGGTTTGGAGAGAAAGAGAGAGAAAGAGAGCCAAGGTAGAAACAAGCAGAGGGTTGGAGGGTCGGACTATAAGGCTCAGAGAGGCATGCCAAAAGGGCTCGAAGATAAGTCATGGAAATGTAGGAGTCACGCAGTGATTTGGGTCGGAGGGTAGGAAAATTAGGTAGCAGTCCTTGTAGGGTCGGTGGGCAGGAAATTGCAGCAATGGGTGTGAGGATCAGTGGATCAAATTGCTCGTCGTTGTGGGTGCGTCAAATACTTTGTGGGTCAGAAGTGCAATATAGTTTAGAAGTGCTCCTGCAAGTTGCAAGAAGCTGGTGGCAGAGCGAGTTGGGTGCAGAGGGTCGAAACAAGTAGGTCGGAATCCCACATTCAGTAGTAATTTTTTTTTTTCCCAGTTAGCGGGTTGGAATAGTTCTCCGCGTTTTGAGTGTACCAAGGCTCGATGTGGGTTAGCAGCCCAGAAATTGTAGAGGGAACTACAAGTCGGACCTCTTATGGTGTTGCCAAGCTTGGTGGGTGGGAAAGGTGGGTCAGACACCCACATATAGCAACAAATTTATGGGCACTAGGGGTCAAAAGATGAGGAAGGACCTACGGCTCGGTTGTCTTGCTACTATTGGTGTCATAGTATAGAGCATGGGTAAGGTTTGAGAAGTCTTACCCATTTTTTCTGAGCAATCTCAAGTAGGGGATAGTGTCACATCATTAGTTTGCTTATAATTTAAAATATATCATGATCCATCTTGACATGTTCATATTTGTAGGCACTATTTTTCACTTGCCAGGTGCACGTCAATATCCTAGTCACGATGGAGAAGATGAAGGACGAGATGTTGAGCTTCGTAGTGTGGAGAGATAGAGCCATCGTTGCCAAGGAGAAAGTCAATACATTATCCGGCCAGAATAATGTATTGCAGGCTGATATTCTCTAGGCCAAACCAGAGGCGGAACAACTCAAGCAAGAACTAAAGCTATACAAGCAAGAGTTAAACCAAGCCAATCAAGAGTTGGACAATGAGTACAACAATGACTACACAGTTGGCTTCAGGGATTGCAAGACAGAGTTGGAAAAGATGTGCCCCAACTTTAATTGGGAGCGTGTGTGCACTACCAGGGGCGAGGGGTTTGGATGTTGTTCTTTATAAGTGGCTCGGCCTCTACCCACTTAGTGAAATAGTCTATTGCGACAATGACCATGTTGACCTTCCCCTTCCCAATTGTCATAAGACCAATTAAGTCAATGCCTCATTGGGCAAAATGCCAAAGACTATTCATTGTGGCAAGGAGTTTAGGTGGTTGCTGTGAGAATATGGCAAATTTCTGACATTTAACGCACTTCTAGGTGATTGCCTTTGCATCAACGCGAAGGATTGGCTAGTAGTAGCCTTGGTAAACAGCTCTATGGGCCAAAGATTGAGCCCCGACATGATTGCTGCATACCTCTTCATGTATTTCACGGAGGACCTAATCACCTTGTTCAGAGATAAGGCAGCACATGTAAGGTATGGAAAAACCCTACTTGTATAACTTGTTGATAATGGTGTATCGAAGCTCAATGTCGTAGACACCAGGCCTCGAACTACTTCTAGGCAGGGAAGTTGCCAAATTTGAGAAAGGTCAAGATAGGGTCCATCCAACTAGGTTGGTGCTCTGACTGGCAGATGTCCACAACTTCCGTGCTATAATAAGGCAAGAACTCGATTGAGACTAACCTATTAGAGTTCTAGTTGACTGCCGAGGTGAGGCGAGCTAGAACGTCCACCCTCTCGCTAGAGGGCTAGGGAATTTGGATGCATTGGTATTCCGAGAATTAATGAAGTAAGCTCTAGACCTTTACCAAATAAGCGATCATGCGTTCACCTTTTGCATTGGCAATCACTATAGATTCAGGTGGTCAGACTTGAGGGCTAACCAATAACTTATAAGGTGGTCATATGAGTCTTTGTTCCCAATGTATGGAGCTATCTTAGGTGGGACGTCCCTAACAAAAGGAATAGACAAGATCCAGGCAATGAAAGGCCTAGGTAACTCTCTAATTTCCAAAGATGGAAGTCCACCATGGCCTCCATCCTCCACCCTTCTTAATTGTCGCTAATGTCAAGGAGAAGCTGTGTGAGCTAGTCAGGTGGTGGTGGACGTGGAAGAGTCCTCACATTGTCGGAGTCTGCAACCTATTCGTCAAGATAAGTGTGCTCTCTTGTACGATGTTCTATTGGTGGAATGGGCTCTGCCTTCCTTCATTGGAGAGTTATTAGGATTGAAGCTGGAAAGATCGAGCTTGGTGGTCCAGTAATTAAAGGCCTTAAGGCATTGCATTTCTTTGGGTCTTGTGTTCTATTTGAAGTTTTTGTTTTTGTTTTTTTGCCCGACTTTATTTTTTCATTAGTGTAAATCATAAGAAGTTTATACAATGCTATACTATAATACGTAGTAATTCCCATGGTGGCCTAGTTTACTACGTAGTAATACTAGTTTAGATGTTTTTGCTCCACGTCAGCATAACTTCCTACATAAATCACATCCATTTAATTTAATTCTGCTTTTGGCGGAGTTTTCGTGCCATTTCTTTTGCTCTGTATTCTCCCTCTCCCTTTTCCATCTCTTTTCTCAGTATGCTTAGTCTCCCTCTCCCATTCATTTAATTCGCATGCCCATCCCTTTCCCATCTCTTTTGCTCAGTCTCCCTCTCTATACTTTTCCTTTCCCTCTCATCTCTTCTGCTCTTTCTCACTTCCCTTTCACTCTCCCTCTCAACTCAGAGTCACTCCCTCTTGTCTCCCCCACTCTTTCTCACTCACTGTCGCTCTCCCATCGCACTATCTCTCAGCTCTCCTGTTGCACTATCTCCCTCTCTACTCTTCTGTTTGTGGGCTTTCCCCTTAGCCTCCTTTTGCTTTGGGATCTCTCTTGCCTCCCTCTTACTCTTCCTCTTTATAGGCTCACCATTATGTATTTGGTGTTTCTTATATATTTGGTTTTGTTGTTGACAATAACGGGAATCTTGGCTTACATTGTATTTGTGCTTAAAAAAGGAAACGTTGCTCAACCGCTGCCCACTATATATAAGTGCCTAGAATCAACACCTCCCCATTGTATTGCATCACCATATCTATCATCACCGATTTCGTTATTGCTAGAGTTACGCACTTTGGCCAGGCTAGGACTTACGGTCATTACTTACTATGATGTTGAAATTTGTTTCAATAATAATGTTGTTTAGCAATTTATTGAACTTGTAACCTGGATTAAAAAAACAAATTGTTTTTATAAGTGAAATAGCAATTTGTTATAAAAACAATGTATTAAAAAAGCAAAGAAGCAAAATATGTTCATTTATGTGGCCTGAATTTATTGGATTTTAAAAAAGCAAAAAATATTTTAGTTGGAATATATTTTCGCGGTTAATTGATTGGATAAATGTACAACATTTTATTCTCTGCTTATTGGATAAAATATGAGACATTCTAATCATACTCTAAGATATATAACATGGATAAATGTATATTTCCGGCCTCTTTAGGAAGCTTTGCTAGACTAAAATTTAGAATCCCACTAATATTAGAGGAGCCAAATCCAAAAAAAATCAAGCGTGTTTATAAACTGCTTTCTAGGATCAATCTCATGGGTTCAATCCTCATTGAATTGAATGATAATGGATTTCACTTTACATTATGGTTGAAAAGCATAGGCTAACCATAAAACCAAGAAATTTTCTCAAAAATACGCTAAACGTACACTTAGCAAGGTTCATACGATTTTTACAAGCATATTATCCACGTAAGCTTCCATGGTCTTACCAATGTACTCTAGAAAAAAATGGAGTTCACCAAGCATTGGTAGGTTGCCCCAGCACTACGTTCCTTGCAGCTCATAATGTACATTATTTTGTTTTTAAATGGGTGCGTAGCGCAATGTTCACCATTACAAAAATGCTAGGCCTCTTTTATTTAAAATAAGCTTTATGTTTTTTTTTAATAAAAAAGACCTTTTAGCCAAGAAAAATTCAAAACACACCGCTCTTCGTTCTCTCTCTGGTCTCTCACTCTATCTCACCTCTCACCAATCTCTAGATTCACCATTCACCAGGCAATTAAAATAAGCTTTATGTTTTTTTTTTTAATAAAAAAGACCTTTTAGCCAAAGAAAAATTCAAAACACACCGCTCTTCGTTCTCTCTCTGGTCTCTCACTCTATCTCACTTCTCACCAATCTCTAGATTCACCATTCACCAGGCAGTCAACTGAATCACAATCTGACCAGCAACCGGCCCAAGAATCATAATCTTACCCATAGCAACCAGCCCAAAAATCACAAATTGACCCTAAACTGGTAAGAACTTCGTTAGTAATTTCTCATTGCCTTTCTTATTATTCTTCTCAATGCATTTCTTATTACTTTCTCATACAATAAAGACTAAATTCGACCCTAAATTTTCTTATTTGCAGAGGAGATATCCTTTAAGAAGTTCGTGAGGGCCATTTCCGAGATCTATAGTGATGAGTATCTCTGTCAGCCTACTATGATGGACTGTTCGCATTTGTTTGGTCCAGAGATTCTCGACCAAAACCATTATATCAAATTCACCATGAATGGTATAGAATACAGACTATTGTACTTTCTTACAAATGGTATCTACCCTTAATGAGCAACTCTGATTAATAATTTACAAAGTCCAGTATCTCCACTGCAGAGGTTATTTTAATGTGACAAGAAGGCTACTGAAAGGATGTGGAGAGGGCATTTAGAGTTCTAAAAGTCAGGTGGCAGATTATAAAATAACATGCCCATGTGTAGGAGAAGATCGACCTTGGGTACATTGTGTAAGTGTGTATCATATTGTACAATATGATCATGGAACATGAACACATTGAAGATTATTGTAATGATGAGTAAATAGACATAGCAGCTAGCATTAGGAGGGTAGAACAAGAATACGATTTTGTATAACCATGTGAGACTAGAGGTGAGGCATTCCCATTACCACCCATATGAAAAGACAATAGTGTGCATTGGTGAGAGTGTGGAGTCAGTGCATGGTATTGTCCTTGTTTGAATGAATTATTAACTACGACATGGTTTGCCATGTAATACCCTAATGTTTTCAAATCCTGCATATGAACCAACAGTTATATTTTAATGGCAATGCATGGTCTTGTCATTGTCATGGTTTTGTCATGTCAAGTCAGATATAAGTAACCCGATAATTTTATTTCATTTAACTAACATAAAATAGGAAAATTAAACACAAGACCAGGATTACATCCAAAACACAATTAAAACCATGTAAAGAATAACATAGATAAACAATAAACATAAATCAAAACACTATAAGCTTAACGTCTGTGTTGAGTTGACATAGTCATCATTCCTTCTCGAGTCCAAAGGTGATCAACCAGATCCTTCTTAAGTGCCTGGTGTCTATGACGTGACTTGATGGACACCATGACGAGTACAAAGTCTCTCATCTAAAAATCGAGGATGATAGCCTAATCGACCAGGGTTAGCGTGGTGGTCATATCGTGCCACAACGTGGGCGATCCTCCTTTCAGGAAGTTTCATGTCACAATCTAACTCGTCTTCTTCATTTTCCAGCCGCTTATTGTAAATAATCATGTTATGTAGAATAATACAAATCTTCATGATAAAATTCAGATCATTAGCTTTCCATCATCTAGCGGGTTGCTTAAGTATATGTCATTTCTCCTTCAAAACCCCAAATGCTTTCTCCACATCCTTCTTATATGTTTCTTGATATTTTGCAAATAGCTCTTCCTTCTGTCCTATCAGGGCCCTCTACAGTTTCACTTTGGATAGATCTGCTCAACCAAGTAGTACCCTATATTGTATCTATGGCCTTTGATAGTATAGTTGACAATAAGGTTGCACATTTCTTCTTCATTATCAAAGAAGTGCGACCTATCTAATAAACTAATGTCATTGTAGCACCCTACAAAACCGAAGTTTGCGTCTAAATGCATGTTTCGTATCCGGCCATTGCCTCAAGGATAACAGTGGAGGTATGATAATACCCCCAATATACCCCATAATGCGCCATCGGACAATGTTCCCATTGCCAATGCAAACAATCTAAACTTTCTAACGTAGCTGGGAATCTTCGTTTCTTGCCTCTACGCAGTAGTCGTTCAAGATCGGCCGGCAATGGTTTGCATAGGAAGGTATAACTTTGGGATGACTAAGATGAATTTCTTGAAGGATTTAAGGATCGTTGTTTCGATAATCTAGAACCCTTCGTCAGAAAAATTGGTTGAGACCGCTAAAGAGAGCATCCTTATGACCAAGGTAATCTTTTGTTTTGGCATTCACCATTTCCCCGTTGCGTCTTGTTTTTGCTAGAAGTAGTCATCAAAGTTGCAAACATCAATGAGCACCTTCATGAACAAGGACTTCATCATCCGATAGTGTCAACGAAACATCTCATCGATAAAACGCACACCAAGGTCAAAGTAGTTGCTCATGATTAGCTGTGGCCAACTTCACGATCCCGAGGAATATAGCAACCAACCATGGACTAGTTGTTAAGATAGTATCTCAATAGCAGCTGTAGCTCCTAATTGACACACCAACAAATTTCAGAGTTATTGACGCATCATTTCTTCCTCTTCTTCTTCCTCCTCTGACAAAGAATCATGCAGCTGGTTTATTAAAGTCATTCTGAAATGACTGTGATTGATTTCAAGGGTTAGAAGTGATATTTGTAGAGATATGCAGGAAATCAAAGATAAGAATCTAACAAAATAGATTGGTTGTGATGGACATGGAAATCTCAGTATGTTAGAGTCTTATTTAACAAAATCTTGGAAAAGTATATATAGATATCATTCGAATCAATAGACATAAATACCATTTCATTTCATAAATAAAAACACTACAAGCAGACTTTGAAAATGAGAACAGTACAAGCTGACAGGGAAATACAAGTAGTACAAGCTGAATAGGAAAATAAAAACATGATAGAAAATACAAATACACACATAGACATGGAAAATACAGTGATGCATTTAGGAGTCATGAGAAAAGTCTATAGAGGGAAAGTACCTTCTGGAGCTCGAGGTTCCCTAGTTTCCATCATCTTACCCTAATCCTTGATTAGCAGGGGACTTCCTCGGAAAGTGACATTAAAAATTGTCTTTATTGCGGGTCCATAACTAAAAGGTCCATCTTTATGAGGTCTATGTCTGCATACCTTTGCTTCATTTCTTTGTGCTTTCTAGCCTTCTCATCAACTTGGTTTGATATCTTCTACGTCTAATTGAACATTTTGTCTATATGATAGATAATTTGAAAGAGTTGAGAATTGTCCTGCCTCGCCTTCTTTAATTTTCCTTTTCCTAGTGGCCTCAGACTAGCGCTACCTAGTAGTTGGAAAGCCGAGTCATCCTCTTTGTTCGAGCTTAATCGAATCCTTTCAATGTTCGTATCATCAGTCGGTGTCTCTTCGACATTGATAGGGTTGTTGGCTGCACCTCTGTCCACAGAACTTTGCCACTTGACATTGTATCGCATCAACAACCAAACATGGTGCCATTTAAAAGGCTTTTCTTTATTAAGTGCTTAGTATCGTCGGTTTGTCTCATTGACCTATCTAATTAAAACAAAATAATTAATGAAAAATAATTGAATATATTTAAAATCTTAACATAAAAACTAACCACATCCACTTTATTTGCCCGCTCATGCGTGATCTTTCAGTGTTTAACATACATGTCCAATACTTCATGTTGGTAGCCACCATTTTCTTAAATTGAGCCATGGCTGCTCCTACTCAATGATTATTGGACACCGCTCTCGAACAATTTTGAATCATCTCATCAAACACTTAGTTCCAAAAAACCATATCTCTTTGGTATGCACCAAGCTCGCAATTCTCTGAGTGTTTTGGCCAAGCCTCGACTAGAGCAACTTTCTTCTCATTGGACAACTTCTTGCTTTTCGGATTGCCTATGGATGATAAAAACAAACAAGAAACTTAAATACAACAATTTAGTGTAAATAAAATGTATGGTGAGTGAAGAAATGAGTTGTGGGTGGGGTATTTATAAGGAAAAAAATACTTATAGCTATTAAGATTTTTTCTTTATTTTTTGTAATTTTTTAAGATTTATCTGAATTTTTTTCTATTTTTTTATGTATTTTTATTAAATAAAAATATAAATTTAACGTTAAATTATTGTGAGCCTTGATATCTAACGATCACTTTATTCTCATTGTCAAATCTGCATAGGGATGGCAATGGGGCAAGTTGGGGTTGCGTTTGCCAATACCATCCCCACCACATACGGGGTCCCTGTCAAACATGCAGGCCACATATCTTTTTTTAACTTTTTTTTCCCTTATCAAAATGATACTAAATCAACAAAAATATATAATATAATATAAATAAAATGCACTAACATACACATATTACATTAAAGTATCATTAAATTATATTATAACACTATTAAATTCAAAAGAATAATAAAAATTTTAACATAAAGTTGAAATGTAATTATAAAATTAATATTATATAATATATTTATTAAGTTAAACGGGTATACGGGGCAAAGCGGGGCAGGGGGTGGTATTACCATACCCACTTAATTGGGGCGGGGCCCTGCTAGGATTTATTGCCATCCCTAAATCTAAACCAATTTTGTTCTTTATTTTTAAAAGGTTAACTTCAAACTGGGCCGTTGGATGACCCAATGGTAGGAAGATGCCCTTCACGCGTGCACTCACAGCATGAGTGAACAAGCCACCGCAGCCATCTAGCTTTTGCTAGTCTTGTCAGCAACTTTATTTAATCTCTTTCTTCTCTATGAAATCTTATCCTAGTACCCAGGATTGGTTGGCTTTGGCACTCTCATGAATTTCATTCATGAAAAAATTATGGGACTGGCTATTAGTTGGCTTGCAAATTTCGGTGCAGTGTGGAGACTTGAGTGCCATGTGATCCTTAATATTTGCTATGGCTCCCAAATATCCAGTGCAATGTGGATAGCCTTACCATAGTAGATGGCCTAACAATACAGTGATTGTTACTTTCACACGATAACAATCTCACTTACTGAATCATTACAACAATTCCATTTCAATTACTGAATCACAACAACAATCCCACCATAATCTCATTATAATTACTGAATCAAAACAACAATCCCACCAAATCAAGTAATGAAACACAAATTTCAATTACTGAATCACAACAACAATCCCACCAAATCAAGTAATGAAACACAAAATACAATATCTCAATAACTAATGCATTATAAGAAAAGAAATAAACCAAAATCACAAAAAGACATTATCTGCATCTACATAAAGGAAATAAACCAAAACCAAGCCCAAAGTCAAAGCCATATACATTGTGTAGTTGCTCATGCTTTCTTAACTCCCTACCCCTTTTTTATTCTATTTTTTGTGTGTTTCTTACTAATTAATAGTAGTAATAACTGTTTATACGTGCACGCAGAGTTGCCCTCAAAGGACTAGGCATTTTAACACATGATCCAAAGCCTTTATGTGTATTCCGATGGTCTCAAGACCTACTTGAAAAACTGTCATACATCGCTGAGTGATCTTAGGCAATTGCAAAGCCAAACCTATACATGCGGGGTAGGGAACTAATATGGCGGCTTGAAGCCGCTTTACAACACTCAAATAACCATCCTTTGGCCATGTTTGGTGTGCATGATTGGATTGGAAAGGATACTCATCCTTGGATTGCATTGGATTGGAAATGACATATCTAATACAAGGCCATGTTTGGTGGTGCAAAATGCTCAAACACATGATTAGCTAAATAATGCTATTTTAACCTTGTTTTTCCAAAATGTGACTAATATATTATTTTTTCTTTCACATTTTGAATAATAAAATTTAACAAAATAATAATATATCAACTAAAATAAAATAAAATTTTCAACTTCAAAGGAAATGATTTTTTTAATACAAACTAAAAATTCAAAATAATAATATATCAAATAATACTACTAAAATATGCATCACATTTTAGTTTCCAAATTTATTGTTGGTATTGTTGTAGAAGCTTTATTTAGGAAAGTTGGCCATTTAAATAAGATTTCAACCTGCTACTCTAGACTTTAAACTGCACATCCATATATATATATATGGCTCAAAGGAACAAATTACAATATATTTAGCTTATGTATGCAACTCCAATTTTGACAATACAAAGAAATATTCAATCATTACAATAAAATATCCAAATACTATAAAATGATCAGCCAATTCCCCGTGCAAATTCATCAACAGTATCCCAATGCAAATTCCCTTGTATAAATCCAATTCCAATCCCTTGAATCTTTGTTTTCAAAAGTGAAAAGTAAACAAACATATGAAAGTGAAAAGTAAATCTAGCTCAACTTCACCTTAATGGATGTCTATGCATGGTACTTGAAATAATGTTGACTTATTTATCTATTATAGTTGAGCTAAACAGATTTCTAGCTTAGCTAGGTGAACATATTCATATTCATGTAAATAACTAACATATTACAAATGATGGCACTCAAATAGCAACAAAGAGAAAAGAAATGAGCACAAAATAAATACAAGGAGGAAATGATAAAAACAAGTGCAAAAGATAAGAAACCCTTTCTCTAAAAACAAATATTTCTCTTCTTTATTTTGTCTGATAATTGTGAATTTCTCTTCTCATCTGGACCAAAAAGAAACTAGGCTTACATTACAAAACATCCAAAGTACAAGTGAGCCTAAGAAGTCACAACAACAAGCATGTGATATCATTTAAATTGATCAATATGTCTTGCTAGAGACTAGAGTAGACTGAAATAAGTATTACTAGAGAGTAGAGTGGACTGAAGTAAGTAGATCTTGGTATAAAATCTTAAACTAATAAAAATGTATAACTTGAAATTGATGTTAATGATTAAATAACTAAATTAATTTAGAATCTCTTTATATTATTATTTTTTTCTTTTTAATATGATAAAGAATTTCAACTAATATAGCAAGAATCAAAGCAAGAACATTGGTGGGGACCAACTAAGCTGCTACATTTGTTAATGATGCTTCTCCAACAGAATGTCCAGTTTTAGTATTGCATTTTGTGCCAACCTTATTACCTATAAGCTATTATTAAACACAACCAATAGAAAAGTCACCAAAGAAGAGCAGAAAAATCGTCAAAATTAATAAAGCATCTTAATGAAAATTGCAATCAAATCAAACCCAAAACTTATTAATTTACCAAGCATGCAAGAAGCTAGCTCTCAGATATCAGAAAACCTTTTGTGCCAACCTTATCACCTAGAAGCTAGAAGAAATCATCTTTCCAGTGTTAGTATTGCATTTTGCTTTCTATTCGGTAGTCAAATTTTCTCTCTGATCAATTATTAAACACAACCAATAAAAAAGTCCACCATAGAAGAGTAGAAAAAGCCTCAAAATTAATTGGCTAGGTTCCTAACATTCATTAATTAAGTAGCTTAATTGCATGAAAATTGCAATCAAATAAAACCTAAAACTTAAATTTACTAAGCATATAAGAAGCTAGCTCTTAGATCTTAGAAAACCAGCACATAAAATTATGTTCTAACTATATAATGAAATCTAAATGAATCATTCATATATACAATTGCAAACAATGAAAACCAAAAAGAAGAAGCTAAAACTTAACAGATCATGTTGGTTTTCAAAAACATACTAAAAAGGCAAAAGATAATTACTAACTACCTATGAAATTAAGAAATATACCTGAGATTGATGAATGAAATCTGAGAGACAAAGATAGAGAGTGAGATAAAGTGAGCGAGAGACAGAGATAAAGATATAGAGTGAGAGAGAGAAAGAGAGGAGTGAGACCTGAAGATAAGATGACTTGCTAGAGACGACTTTTGCCGGCTATGAGTGGCCAGAGATGACCACAATCACCAGAAATCGAATCCGACGAGGTATCGCACACGAGAGGAGGCTAGGTTTCTAAAGGTTAGAATATTAATCCTTCCAATTTCAATTGGATAAGTTATCCTACAGCATATAACTTAGGCTGGACTAGGCAGAATTAGGGCCTTTTCCAATCCAAAGTCATATTTGCAACCTAAATATGGTAAACAGATAACTAATCCTATCTCAAGCCCATATCCTGCCCAACAAACAAGCCCTTTATATGTCATTATTTCCCAAGATACTTCATAAAAATGGAAAATACCAGATCGCGCCACGTGCCACGATATGGTGCTTCCACCTCAGCCCATCGGATGGTTGCATGGCACTAGGTGATGGAGCCCCCGCCACATGGTAGCACAAGGTGATGCCATGTTATGACGGCTACCTGGTCAACTTTGACTAAGTCAACCCGAGTCAACCCACTATTCACACCTATAAATACCCTTTTGTCCCAGCTGCTCACTCACACCATTCTCGCGCACGAAAACTGAGAGAGATTCTCTCTCCTCTCTCTTCTTTCCTCTTTCATTCCAAACTTGTTTTCAATTTATCATGAGTTCTAGAGCTCCTATTGATGATTCATTTTTGTGTACGCAATCGTGGTAATGAGCTCTTTGATTCTAGTAGTGTGAAGACTAGGTTTCGATGGAGTTTTCAAAAAGTCATTTTCAAAATCCATAGGTAATTTTCTGATCCCTATTGAAGTTCGGCTGAAATTTTGTTAGATTAACATCTTGTTACTAATTCTCTTTTGATCTTGTTTCTTAGTAAGCCTAGTAATACCGAAACTCTACCCATGGGAGGTTTTCAAAAGATAAACCCTTAACCTAGCTTATTTAAAATACTGTTATTTAAGTTGTGGTTATAGACGAAATACTGCAAATTGTTATTTTAAAATGGACTTAATAAATATTAAGATCATATCAGTAGTACCTGAGTAACGTGATGACTAAGGTCAGTTCATGAGCATACATATGTTGGATACTATGCCAAAGCTCTCTTAGTTTGCCCATGCACTGATCTGGTCACATTACAAGGTTCATATATGATCAACATGTTCAACTTAAATTAAAATAAACCTAGGTAGAAACCCACGATCTGACATGGTTATCTGCCTTTGGGTGCAGGGTCATGTTGGATTAAGAATTCAAAAAAGCCTAGCCTTATGCTAGTGCGGAACATCTGGATTTTACCTGGTTTGAACTAGACAAGGTTGAGGGTACGTACATGTTGGTACCGTTCTTTATGCCAGTTGCTATAAGATTCGAATCTCTAGTTTCCCAGCATGTACAAGTGGAATGTGAATACAGGACAAAGACATGCAAAAAGTAAAAGGACAAGGGACAAGGACACAGACACTCATTTGGTAGGGGAAATGTAACATATCCCAGTTAGAAGATTTCCTATTTATTTTCGTATATATGTATATGAAAGGTTTTACACATATAAAGTGCATGGTTTTTGTATGGCATATCTGTGTGTGATTTTCTGATACTCGGAACCTAGCAACCTAAGAGTAAAGGCACGTGTTGTGACCTTAAGTTTAGATACCCTAAACCTCTAGAGGGGTAGTACAGACTGGTTAGTGGAATGTCCTTCTGCGGAGCCTAACCTAAGTAGTATTACCAAGTAAATAGATACTCTCGCTACAGTATCGAGAAAATGGTTGAAATTTTGATACTAGTAGTTGGCCATTTGTGATCGGTTGCAGATAAGTGTATAAACTTTGTTATGTGATAAGATTTTCACTAGAAAAGTTGTATAGACATGCAAAGGTTTTGCAAAGGTTTTACTCATTGATTATTGGTATATTTATTGGTATTTGTTATCCTTATTGATAATTTTGGATTTTCTTTGTTTTGCCTATTTTTATGAAATTCTTATATTTATATACTTTCGAGTATTGTCTTCAAACCTTAGTAGAATTTCCTTAGAGGGGAAGTAATGATCGTATATGATGCTTACCTCCGACTGTACTCTTGTTAGTGCAGGTAATCCAATTGTTGACGACTAGGACTGAAGTCGTGGGCATGGCACTTGCAGATTGTCAGCATTCATCTTATTTGGTTTAGATTCTTTCTTTGAATTAGTGATGGTGTTTTTCATTTATCCTCATAGGCGGCACTTCCCATTGCCTACCCATAAGTCCAATTTTGTGCACACTTTATTAATGTTGGAATCAATCTGAAGTGGTTGAACTATTCTGGCATATATGCTTATCTACTATCTCTATAAAATTACTACTTGTTTATATAGTATTTAGGGTTATTGCTTTCTAAATGGTACTTTTATTATTATTTAATCTAATGAGGTATATTTAGTAATTTAATTATGATGTAGTTTACTACTCTGATTCAACCCTGTTTCACAACTCAAAAGGGCTTAACTCATTTTAAAGAGCTTGAGATTATAATATTCAGAGGTAAGAAGTATTGTATTCTTGGGATCTTTAATACGGGTGCTGATGTGGAGTTTTCAGCAGTTCCAGGGCTTCACGGGTATCGTGGAGAGGTAGTTTTAATTATGGATCTTTACAGGCATCATGCCTAGTGGATTTGTTTAATTTATTTTGGTGATAGTTGTGTAATGGATATAGTTTAATCTCAAAGGGTCAATCAAAATGGCATAGTAGAAGTGTGGTGGTTAGGTTGGGCTTCCTTGTTTGATTTTTGTCATATTTTGAATAATTTGACACATATTAATTGATAATTGGAATTAGAACTCGATTGGCAGTTGTTTATTGTAAAACAGGTCTGGGCAGCTACCCCTTGTTCGAGTCGCTTAAGACCTCTGGAAATAATTAGTGATGCATTTTTCAGGTGAACAAATTTTAGTGGCTTGGAAATTAAGCCGTTCAGTGTCGAACCTTAAGTTGAAGTCTAAATCAGAACCGTAATTAGATAATCCTCGAATGAGGTATAAGCTAGTTATGAATACTGGGTTGAGTTTTGTATTAATTGGACGAAATTAATTTGGGGAACCTAGTCTTAGACCTTAGTTAGGTTGTAAGGGTAAATTGGTAATTTTATGTATTTCAACTGGAATGAATCATTATTTATCATTGAGTTTAATCTTACTCCTTGTTTAATCTTAGGCAAATTATCTTTGGATTGGATGTCGGACTCGAACAGGTTTGGAAAGTGAATCTTAGATTTGCAGTTTAATGTAAGGGCATTTCAATCATTTTACCTATTTACTCGGAAATTGTATAATGAACTTCCCAAATCATTAAGTGAGTGGTACTTTTGTGTTTGGTGGATGAAGCTTTGTTTCTTGGTTAAACTAGTGAGTTGGACTTTTGTTTTGAAAATGCTTTATTAACTTTATGATTTGATTCATATTAGTTATCATGAGTTTCAAAAACAATTTTTGTGATTTAATGAGTTATATATTTTGATTTGGCATTATTACCGGGATTGAAGATTCTTCAAGAAGGATCATATTTAAACTCTTGATAATTATTTGCATTGAAATGATTTTATTAATATATGATCTCATTTGAGGATTTATTAAGGATTATAACTATTATTTTAGAAATAAGCTTCTTGGAAACCCTGGTTTATAATCCATAAGTTTGAGCATATGCATTTATAATCATTGAGCTTGGTATTTGAATTTAAGATTTTAAGAGTTGTTATTTAAGGGAAGATAATGTTTATTCCAGAGAGTTATATAGGTTTTGGGGGCATGTATAGGGATGCTTAGCCCTTTTTTCCAGTTGCCTATATTTTATAATGTTATAAATTCTGTTTAAATACTTATTTAAATTTGTAGTTTAGGTTAGCGAGCCCAACACCCTATCGGTACATAGTGTCACTTTGAATTCCCAGGTGGACTATGGGGATGCTTATTAGGTGAGATAAATTTACTCTTGTAAACTCACATTGGGCTATTAGCTTGATTTGTATGGACTAACACTCCTCAGGAATGTGAAGACATTCCTGTTAGGAAGAGAAGGGTTTTTGAATCCTTCCTTTTTTTCAGTTATTTTTTGGCTTATTATTGAATTTGCCCCTGAAATATACTCTTTTTTTTCACTTTACCCCTTAAAAATTAGATCCTTTCACTTTGCCCCCCAAACTCAACTTCATCCATTTGTCCAGTTTTTATCTCAACTTTGGCCCGAATTTTGACTCATCAATCCTTCATCAAAATCAACAATCTTCTACTCATTTTGAAGCTATGAATCTCTTCTTTACAAACATATAAAAATCACTCAAAATAAATCAGATAATAAATGGAGTTGAGGATGTAGATAAGAGTGTAAAGTTCGGCGGGTAAAGGGAGAGGATTTAACTTTCATGGGCAAAGCGAAAAAAAGAGTATGTTTAGGAGGCAAATTCAATAATAAGCCTTAAGTTTAAAATAAATTAAAATATATCTTTTTTTTTAAAAAACTAGAAAATAGAAGAAAAAAAAGTGAAAGGCCACCCACCTTCTACCTCCCTCGCACCCATCCCCAATTGTTGACAACTTGATTGATGGCCGATGATAACTTCTCCTTTTTCCAAATATCCTCTTCATTTCTCTCTCTCTCTTTCATTAGACCTTGAGGGTGGCCAACAACCTCAAAGGCTTTTGCATTAGTGCTCGGAGAAAGGAGAACAGTGGTAGGGTTCGGCTAGGTTTGGAAACTGACGGTTGTTCAAATTATCGAAACTATTACCAAATTGTCAAAAGTCAGTTACCGACACAATTGGTATCGGTCGATTTCGGTTGGTGCTAGGCCTATCGTACTTTTCCTCCCCTTGCTTCTACTTTTGCTTTAGCTCCTACTACTACTTGGCCATTTCGTTGATGAGGACAAGGTTAGAGTTGAGGTAGATAGCGCGGCGGACTCAGCGAGGGAGGAAGGTAACGAGGCAGTTGTGGGAATAGTTGAAGGGCACTTGAGGGCGGAACAGATGAAGGTGGAGATAAGTCCCAACACAGTTGAGCTCTTGGCGATCCGATGAGCTCTCAGTGGATCCAACTATTAGATATTGTTCACATAAAGGCAATGGATATTACGATCATGCTTCTGAGATATGATGCAATAATATCATGATTTACAAAATATGATTCATACCTTGTTCTTTTGATTAGAAGCCTACCAAGGTGCGAATCCACAAGATCTGTGCCAGTTGGTCATTCTAGTCACACCAGTATATGACCACTAATGAGTCCATGCAAGGAAGGAGATGGAGGGATGAACTTGCTTAAGAATGAGAGTGCTAGCTCTCTACTCACAAGTATGGCCTTTCTTTAGAATTAGAACGTAGAGTGATCTTATCAGGGACTTCTCGTGTATTTATTACTTGAGTGGAAAAAATTCTTCCACTAAAGGGGGGCCGGCACTTAGTCTTATGGTCCAAGTTTTTTGGTTCATTTGACTAGGTAATTAACAATTAGGCTTATTTGTGCAAATGCCGCCTAAAAGTAACTTTTATTTTTAATTTGCCCCTGAAACTTCATTCTTCCCACTTTGTCCCCTGAACTTTACAAATCCTTTCAATTCACCCTATTCTGTCAATTTCATCACTTGCTACTTTAAAAAGGCTAACGTGGCATTTACGTGGATGTATATTTTGGTGTGTAAGCCACCATGTACACAGAAAATTGATAAAATAGGCTTATAACTGTATTTGCCTCTTGAAACATACTTTTTTTTTTTTACTTTACCCTCTAAAAGTTAAATCCACCCACTTTGCCCCCTTGAACTTACACTCTATTATCTAGAGTTTTACAACTTCGCTTTGAGTGATTTTTATATGGTTGTAAAAAAAAGATGCATAGCTTCAAAATAAGTATAAGATTGCTGATTTTGGTAGAGGTTTGATGGGTCAAAAATGGGCCAAAGTTGAGATCAAAACTAAAAAAATGGATGAAGTTGACAAAATTTGGCTAGATTTATTTTTCAGGGGGCAAAATGAAAAAAAAGTATGTTTTAAGGGGCAAATCCATGAACAAGCCACCTTTATATAGTTGTAAAAAGGAGATATATAGCTTCAAAATAAGTATAAGTTTGCTGATGTTGGTGGAGTTTTGGATGGGCCAAAAATCAAGCCAAAGTTGAGATAAAAACTGGACAAATGAATGAAATTAACAAAACTTGACAAAAATTGAAAAACTTGACTATTAGGAGTTATTTGTAAAGTTTGGGAGGCAAAGTGTAAAAAAATGTATATTTTAAGAAACAAATACATAAATAAACCAATAAAACATTATTTTAAAACTCAAATAGTTTTAAAACCTTAAAAAAAAATTAAAAGTCAATTAAAACTTAATTTTATAAATTCACAAACTAAAACTTAATTAGGAAAAAATGAATTTAATACAACCCAAAACTAATTTTTATAAAACTTAATTTGAACCCCCACCCCAAACAAACCCAACCGCTAGCCTCATCTCTTGCGGCTCCTCTTCTAGCGCAGCACCCCTTCCACCCCAACCCCATAGAAAAGCACAAGGCTGGCCTTCTGAGTTGTTGGTTGGTCAATCTAGTCCGGCTTGAAGCAAGGTTGTCTGTTGAGCTCAAGCACTATTGATTGGTAAGAAAGTTATGCATGAATTGGGGTAATGGGTGAACTATGAACTAGGTTACCACGAGGTTGTTGAACATGGCTGGGAGGAGCTTGAAATTGGTCGCGTACGTCGAGTGGCATGGGTTCATAAGAAGCGTGAGAGCGAGTTTTGACCAGAATTGGATGGCAAAAATTACTTTTTTATCAATATGTAAGGGAAAGAGAAGGAGAGAGAGAAGGATAGGGAGATAGACAGAGACAGAGACAAAGAAACAAAAAGACATGCAAAGAGAGGATGGGAGGCTGGCCGGTGGGTGCTGAGGTGCTGCGCCGGAAAGAGGAGCCACCGATGGTGGGGCTGGTGGCTGTGTGGGGAGTTTGGGTGGTTTTTCTTTGTTTTATTTTAGGCTTATTATTGAATTTTTCCCCTAAAACATACTCTCTTTTTTACTTTGCCCCCTAAAAGTTAAATTCTCTTACTTTACCCCCAAAACTCAACTTCATCCATTGTTCAATTTTATCTCAAATGTGGCCCAACTTTTGACTTATTAAACCTTTACCAAAATTAGCAATCTTATACTTATTTTGAAGCTATGAATCTTCTCTTTACATCTTTATAAAATTAGTCAAAATAGAGCTTTAGAACTACAGATAATAGATGGAGTTGAGGGTATAGATGAGATGTAAAGTTCGGAGGGCAAAGTGGAAAGATTTAATTTTCAGTGGACAAAATGAAAAAAAGAGTATGCTTCAAGGGAAAAATTCAATAATAAGCCTTTATTTTATTTCTTATAATATTATTAAGTTTTTAATTGAATTTTAATTTTTTTTTAGTTTTTAAAAGAATTTTGAGTTTTAAAATCATTATTTATTAATTTTTGTACACATGGCAACTTTCAAACCAAATTCTCATCCACATAGGTGGCCACATCAGCTTTTTTGACTGAGCAAGTGATGGACTTAATGAGTGAACTGAAAGGTTTGTACAGTTCGGGGGGACAAATGGGAGGAATGAAGTTTCAAAGGGCAAATTAAAAATCAAAATTACTTTCAAGGTGCATTTGCATGAATAAGCCTAAAAATTAATTAAAGAATTAATCAATAATTAACTCTGTAATAAATTAATAAGCCCATAAGCCCATCACTTCTATTTCTTTTCTATTAGTCTTATGCCCAATTAATTAACTCATTAATTAATTGGCTTTTTAGCAAGATACCCAACTGAACTTTGACTTGATTTAGATGTTACCACCTACACTAGAAATTGAAACAAGTTGTCCGCTGAATTAAATTTTGTTTACAAGTTGTCACCTCCATCCAAATCTTCAGGGGTTTTTTGATTCATTCATAGAATAAAATTTGGGTGAGAAAGTTTTTGCCACCTAAGCATGCTGAGTACAACACTTAACCAATTACAAGTGGCCATAGATACAACCATTTTTCTGTTTCTATTTTTTTATTTTTGAAAATGAACTAAAAATAACTCCGGACTCAGAAAAAGGCATCCAATTCATCTTGACTATTACCAATTTATTATGGAGTCAAATTACCAATTTTCACTTCAAGAGTTTTCAGAAAATTCAGAAGTCCAAATTTATTTCCAGAAAATTAAAATATTCTAGACTCTTTGAAAATTAATAGGATAAACTCCCGAACTCCAAAACTTACAAGTTCTACATCATTGGTCTTCTAAAAACTAACTCTGCCTTCTTATAACATTTACTACCCAAAAGACCTCTCAGTCTTAGAAGAAAATTAATTCAAAAAAAAATTATAGAATTTCAGTAAAGTCTCGAAAGAATTCCCTAAAATAGGATTTTGGTAATTCCCAAATTTTTTTAGAATTCTTTTGAGACTTTATCGAAATTCTATAAAAAAAATTTTATGGAGGGAAATTTATTTTAATTTTTTTGAAAAAAATTTGGACTTCCGAAATTTTCTAAAAACTCTTGAAGTAAAAATTGGTAATTGACTCTATATTAAATTAGTAAGTCAAGACCAATTTGTAAGAATTTTTTGTGTATTTTCTGAGTTCGGAGTTATTTTTAGTTCATTTTCAAAAATAGAAAAATAGAAATAGAAAAATGGTTGTACATGTGGCCACTTGTAATTGGTTAGCTTTTGCCATTCAGCATGCTGAGGTAGCAAAAGTTTTCCCACCCAAGTTCTTTTCTATGAATGGACCAAAAAAACCCTAAAGATTTGGATGAAGGTTGTAATTTGCAAACAAAATTTAATTCAGGAACCAACTTACTTCAACTTTTAATTTAAGTAGTAACATGCAAATTGAGTCAAGGTGCTGGTGGGTATCTTGCTAAAAAAGACTAATTAATTAGTTCAAACTCATTTCTATTACCATCTCAGACATATTGGTGTGTGAACTTTTAGATTCCAATTGAATTCGGCAATGGATTTATGAACATTTCTAAATCAACCTAATTCGGGTGAAATTATATTTTTACCCTGAGGTCTCCATAAGACATGATTGGCAGCTAGCAGGGTGTTATGGCTACCAAGACTAACTGAAAAAGAGAAGAACGGATTATGTCTTGATTGCAGCACATAACTTCTTTAGGACATTTTTTCCTTAATGAAATCGTGGATCTCTTTTATACATACACACATATTGATATGGTATGTATATGAAGGATGTAAAATTAAAGACAAGTTTGCCCACAATGTTAGAAATAAATGCAATATGTTTATTAAAACAATTTGCATTAGGGCATATTCCAATACTGTCAAGCTCTCAGTTCTGTCAATAACCGTCAATTTGGAAGACTAAAAACCGTTCTGAAGTTAAAAAATCTTGTTCGATTCAATTATCTTACGGATACCAAAATTTCTAAAATATTACCAAAGCAAGCAGTTCAATTTTAGTCAGTAGAGTGCCGACAAGATGGTATGAGTTGTAGTTGGATGGGTGGTACTCTAGATTAATCTTTTGGATTTTTCAAAAAAAGAATTTTTTTTTTTTAAACAAATCAGTTGTAGGGGCAACCAGTGGAATTTTGGACAAAAATTTGAGGGCTGGGTGTGCAAATATTGCTCTTGAGTGTCCATGTAATTCTTCAAAAAACAAAATTAAAAGTATTTATATAATTCCCCATATATATTTGAGTACCAGGCGGGACCCCCACTGGTGAACTTGTAAATATTTCTCAGAAGAGGGGTATTAACGTACATTAAGTAAGGTTTCAATTCGAGCGGGTAAGTCTATTCGCAAAACCTCAACAAACAAACCGCACCTGCAACCAACAAACTTCCAAGTAGTTAAAGCGTTAAAAACTGTAAACTCCCTCCATTTCTCTCATCAGTCTTTAGCTTTCTCTCTCTACTCGTCTGCATGAAAAGATTTTCAAGAAGCAAAAACTTGCAGAGGAGAGACAGAGAGTGAGTGAGTGAGAGAGAAAAAGGTAAAGCTTGAAAACCATGTCGACTTCAATCCTTGAATCTTGCAAGAAGAGGAAGCGAAGGCCAAAAATTTATGGGTTTCACTCGTTCTGCGACCCTGGTTGCCCAATACGCCCCATTGGTCCATTTCGCGATAACATTCGGGTCTTTCTTAGAGAGTGCGCTGAGATCGAAGACTACAATCTGCAGGGCATGCCCACTTGGTGCACTCTTCTTGTGCATGACAACCGAGGCCTTGTGGTCCCTCTCTACACCATTGAAGAGAATGTAAAGAGCTCCGAACGACCCTTCTGTGATCACTGCCGATGCACAGGTTAGAATTTGATATTTGCTGTTCCAATGTGTTTGTTACTTCGATTTCTCAATTGGGTTTATGCAAATTTTTGTTTAAAGTTTAGGAATTGATCATTTGTGTTATCTCGTCCCTTTTCCTTCGTTTCTGAAGTGGGTTTCTGCTAGTCTGGTGTTTGGGTTTCGAATTTGATGTTGGTTGAAAATTTGGGGTTTCAGAAAATTTGGTTTTTGCCTTTAGTTTTATGCTTTGTATTTGTGCAATAGATGCACAATAAGGATTTGGACAGTCCTGTGTTCTTGACTGGAGCATAGCAAGCAAATGTTGCTAAAATTCAGTCTAGCTAAGAAGAATTCAATGTTCTCCTGGTTGCAGGACGTAGTTGCAGAGAATCAAGAAATTTTGCAACTCTTCCTTCTTGGAAGGAAGCCTAAGTTAGGAAAGTTGTAACCCAAAACCCTATAATAGGATCCATGTTCAGTGAGTTGCATTTCCCTTTTTTTATAAACTAATGCCAACCCCTATGGATTTCCTTATACAAGTTATAAAGTTAACTAAACTAGCAACTGGCTGCTGGGCTTACTCTCTATTGTTGTTTAGGTTGGAGTAATCATTTTGTGTCGAAGAGAAAGTACCATATGATAATTCCAGCGGATGATGGGTGGAACAAGCCTCTGGATGATGGTATCTTTGATCTTCCGTCCCACCTTTTACATGGGTTGATCCACTGTAATGGGTTTGCTCACTTACTCTGCATCAATGGACTTGAAGGGGGTTCTAAGCATTTCAGTGGCAGAGAGATTATGGATCTTTGGGACAGGATTTGCACAAATCTTCAAACTCGGTAATGGAAACCCCATATTTCTTGATCTTGCTAACATATTTAATGAAAAATAAAGAACCAGTGTTGATGCCTCCTTCTCTTTTGCAGGAAAATCACTGTTGAAGATGTCTCAAAAAAGCGGTCAATGGATCTTCGCCTGCTCCATGGGGTTGCTTATGGACATCCTTGGTTTGGTAGATGGGGATACAGATTTTGCCATGGCAGCTTTGGAGTCACAGAGCAGAACTATGAGAGAGCACTTGAGATTCTCAGCTCACTAGAACTTGAAAGAATCATCCAAGTCTTTAGTGACATGGACCAGTGTGAAGACCTTAAGAGGATAATTCGTTATTACAGAAATTTGAGTGAAACAAAGTTAATCACAATCAAAGATCTTCTCAGGTTTATGCTAACTGTCAAGTCTGGTATTCCTGCACAGAGAAAGTCAATAATGGCTACTGCTGCTTTTTCATCTTCCACTGCCAGACCTGCAACCAGATCAGCCCTCCAGATCAAGCCCCCGATGAAGGAAAAGTCTGTGAGGTATAGGAAGTTCACTACTGTTATTTCTAACATGGATAGCAGATGGCCTCCAAGAAGACTAGAGTTTGCAGCAGATGTGATTGTGAATGCATTGAAAGAAAAGAAAGAGAGAGACTTCAATCATGGTGGGATGACTCGGCAAGATGTACGAGATGCAGCTCGATTACATATTGGAGATACCGGTTTGTTGGATTATGTGCTGAAATCACTAAGCAATGTGATTGTTGGCAAACATATTGTCTGCCGTGCAGTGAATCCAACAACTCGGATTTTGGAATACACTGTTCATGATCTTGCTGATGGGGTTAAGGTCTCTGAACCGGAAAAAGAGATGCTACCTCATCCCCTTCCATCAGCAGCTCCACTTCCTGGAGTTGATGTTTACAGTGATGTGCTTTATATATATGAACATGTGCTGTTGGGATACCCAGGATCAGAGTTGGTGGAGTTGGCTTCTCAAGTAGTACTGGACACCAAACATTTTGTTAAGGAATATCCATTTAGGGACGAGGAAGAGCAGCTGTTGACATTCTTTTGCCAGCTCTTGCCAAGTTTGACTGATGAGGAAATCAACTTGAAGAGGGGGTTGAGTCCAGGTGAGATGGTGGTACTGCCGCTACATGCAACTATTGGGGAGCTAAAGCAGGCAGCCGAGAGTGCGCTGAGGGATACATATTGTATCACAGAACGATTTGCAGTGATGGAAATAGAAGGCTTGGAGGAATTGGAGGATACGGAAGTACTTTTTGGAGCAGTTGAATCAGGAGCAGAAGTTGGCGTGAGAGGGACTGGGATAGATTTAGACACACCTTTGAGGTACCAAGGTGGATCTGATACTTGGATGGTGCGATGTAGGTGCGGGGCTAGAGATGATGATGGTGAGAGGATGGTGGCATGTGACATCTGTGAGGTGTGGCAACATACACGCTGCCATGGAATTGAGGATGCTGACTATGACCCACGGCTGTTTCTGTGCTCAGAATGTGTTGCTTCACTTGCACCGCCTACACTTGAGCCTGCTCTTAATTTTGACTGTTCTAGTGCCTTTTCTATTGACTCAGACACTGAATATGGACTGGCGCTTGGGTACTAATATGTGACTTGAGCCTGCTCTTAATATTGACTGCTCTTATACAAACTCTTGCATAAGGACTGATATGTTTTGTGCAGATTGCCCATGAGTGGCAATGTATGAAAGATTTTGCTAATTTTGTTGCTTCAATATGAGTAAATTTCATATTGAAGTTCATTCTTTTTGACAGATACAGTGACCTTCAATAAAGAATTCTTTTCAGTCATCCTCATCTCTCTCTCTCTCTCTCTCCCCCTCACACACACACACACACACGCACTTTGGTTCTCTTGCCTCCATTGTGTTTGTTATATATGGCCTGACCTCAGATTGTCTGGTGTATATCAACTGACTATTGTCTCTAATACTGGGTGTTGGCATTTGGCTAAATTGTCTAATTAGAAACTAATCAGGGTATACTCTGTTCAAATATTATATTAAAAAACGATACTAATTTATTATATACATCAAACATTTCTGTTTCTATTTTTCACTCAATTTCCTTTTCATTCATTTCAGTCCCATCATTTGCTTTCCATTATGGGAGTTGAACAAATTTGTTCGTTGCATACCAGCTGATTTGGAGAAAAAAAAATTTCTCCATTTTTGAAAATATAATTTTGTGACAAAGTTTGTTTGTCCACAAATATTTCATTATTCATTGTTTTTATTAGAATGTTATCATTGTGTTTACAGTTTTTTACAACTGTTTTGTTATGTACAGTACTGCTCCTCCATAAGCTTTTAAATTACATTTTTGTTAATTACTAGCTAATAACATGAATTTTTCCACAAAAAAATGAATAATCCTACGTGGCACATTTAAAAAAGGGAGTATATCCAAGTAATGGGGTAAATATAATATCCAATTGGGTATCAGAAGCAATTTTTTTATTTTATGGTTGAATGTACAATCAGACAATTAGATAGCTACTGAACTTTATAAGCCATTGAACTAAAATTAATTGACAACGTTTCTTTCTCCATCATTATCATTCAGGGTGTCTCCATCCCCAAAGTAAAAAATTACCAGATATTTACATTTCATTAAGCCACAAAATCTATACAAGACCGAGAAGATTTCATGCTGATAGCAAGACGAAACACATCATTATCAAGCACGACGTTTACTAAGACGCCAGGAATTAGGTTCATGGTATCTGTCATACAGCGGTTCAACACGTTCTTGACGCTTGCGCTTACTCATCTTCGTAGGATCGGCCACCTTGAAGAACCTGGGTGCCAGTTCCACGAGCCATTTGGGGTCGACGACAGTCACCTCGCGCATGTACTCCTTTGTAGTCATAACCAGCTCATGGTAGATGACCCAATCCGGTTGTCTCTGGAAGAGAGCACTGCTTGGGTGGATGTAAACTGGCTGGTTCTCGACTAAAGTTCTATAACCCTCCTGTGGGTCCTTTCTAGCGCCATGGAAGAAAAACCCTGCCGTAATTGCCTTCCTGATCTTTGTAAAATCCTTTCCTGCACTCACAACGTCCAGTTTATACCTGAAATTCACAATCTCTTGTTAGAAAGCAATTTCATCTTCAAGTCAAAACACTGAACTTAAAATAATTGCGCAGTGTTCTACTTAACATGATAATATAAACGAAAAAAGTAGCAGCTGTAGAGATAATGTAATATAAACCAAAGAGGGAAAAAAAAAATATAAGCGATATGCTAGAGGTGTAATTTTCCTCAGAGGACCAGTGTAATGACTAATAAGTGTATGCATAAACAATCTTGGAGCTTACATAACAATGTTATGTCAATTAATGATAGTGGTGGGATCTTGTGTAATATCCCATCTCAAATGCCATAACAATTTTTAATTAAAACAGCTTTGTAATTATTTGGACAAATAACATTACATCTCAAGAGCATTGAAAACACAGTCTACCATAATGCTCTGAAAACACAGTCTGAAGTCACATGGCAATTCATAATGACCTATTCATTGCTCAGGTATCAAATATCTAGCACAGACTAAAGCCTGAACAACATTCAGCACTTCCATCACGTACAAAGGAGAAAAGGCATGCTTAATTGACTTCTATAAGATGCAATGTACCAAAAGATGCAAAAGCTGAGTATGGTTATTATGTTTTTTTTTTAAACCTTTAACCCAGAAAAAAGAATTTATGCAACCACGGTATACACATCAACATAAATTAAATCATGGTATACATATCAACATAAATTAGACCGTACTTGAAGAGAAAAAGGAACAGAAAAGAATAGAAGATCATACTTGTCCATGATGGAGAGAAGCTGTTTTCTGACATCCTGTGCCCTCCTCAAGGATCGAGACTGAACAAAGTTCTCAAAACACCATGGTCCTGAAAAATTCTTGGCTTTCCAAGCCTCATACACAGCTAGTAAAGTCAGATGGTCTCCCTCTGGCTGGAAAAACTTGGCTCTCTTCTGATCTGCCTGGGCTTGTTTTTCCCTAGGCCTGTAAAAGATATTGCCTGTCTGAATCATTGCAATCATGGTCAAGATCTCATCACTGCAACCAAGGTCCACACTGGCAAGTAGCATCTTAGATAAGGGTGGATCCATAGGAAATTCAGCCATTTTCCTACCCAATTTGGTCAGAAGCCCCTCCTCATCCAGTGCTCCTAAACTGTACAGTTGTTCCATGGCGGACATGAGTGCTTGGGGTGAAGGAGGATCCATAAAATCAAAAGACAGGAGATCATTTATCCCCATTGCTTTCATTGTAAGTGTGGTGAACCCAAGGTTTATCCTCTGGATTTCTGGTACTGAAGTAGGAGACATCTCGTTGCGGTATGCACTCTCAGTGTAGAGGCGGTAACATTTCCCAGGGCCTGTACGCCCGGCACGCCCAGCTCGTTGCTTGGCTGATGCTTGTGAAATTGGAGTTATGACCAGTGAATCTAGCCCCTGCTTAGGGTTATAAACATTTTGCTTTGCAAACCCAGGATCGATTACATAATATATCCCATCAATGGTGAGCGATGCCTCAGCAATATTAGTAGCTACAACTACTTTCCTCTTCCCTGGTGGGGCAGGATCAAATATCCTCGACTGCATTTCACTAGGAAGGGCACTATACACTGGGAGGATAATCAACTCAGGAACATTTTTACCAAGACCTTTCATCCTCTCATAAAGAGACTGACATGCAAAATCAATCTCTTCCTGTCCAGTCAAGAAGACAAGGATGTCACCCTCAGGTTCCGTTAAGTGGATTTGCAGAACAGTGATTAGAGCTGCATCAAGGTAATCACTTTCTGGCTGCTTGGTGTAGAGTATCTCTACAGGATAAGTTCTCCCAGGGATAGTGAAGATGTTACAGCTGAAGAAATAACCTGAAAACTTCTCGGCATCCAAAGTAGCAGATGTGACAATCAAACGAAGGTCTCTTCTGCGCTGCACTAGTTGCTTCAGTAATCCAAAAAGAACATCTGTGTGAATTGTCCTCTCATGAGCCTCATCGAGCATCACCACAGAGTATTGAGAAAGGTTCTCATCAATCAAAATCTCCCTCAGAAGCATACCATCAGTCATGTACTTGATGACAGTATCTGGTCCAGTGCAATCCTCAAAACGAATCGCATACCCAACTTCCTCCCCCAAACGACAACCAAACTCTTCTGCAACCCTCTTGGCCACAGACATTGCGGCCACCCTACGTGGCTGGGTACATCCAATCTTACCCATTGTGGTGTAACCCGCTTCTGCAAGATACTGTGTGACCTGTGTTGTCTTACCTGAACCGGTCTCACCAATGACAACAAGAACTTGATTCTCGTGCACCGCCTGAACCAATTCCTTCTTCAGCTTGTAGATAGGCAAGGTCTGCCTCTGATCCTGAATTGAAAGCTTTGATCTCTGCCCAAAACTGATGGTTTTCCCAAAAGCATCCTTCTTCCACTCAGGCATGTCATAGGCTGACAAACCGACACCTCTAAGCTCCTGTGCAAGATGCCTCTCACCAGTCTCTGGCATTGGATCTTCCCAGGGACGATTGAGATCCTTTGGGATAGAATCCAGCATGGTTCTTTGCTGCTGCTCACGAACTTCCCTACGCTCCTTAATGAGTGCAGATTGAAGTGCAGCTGCACGACTCAATGACCCTTCTGGATTCTTAAAGATTTTCACAGGTGACATGTCCACAGAATACCTGCTCTGCCCTTGCAAAAAGGCTGGCTCATCCTCGTTGAGCTCAATCTCAAGCTCTTCCTCAGCTCCCTCTTCTTGATAAAGCATCCCATCTGCTTCTTCATCATACATTGGGTACTCTGTAACACCCAAAACACCCGAGGCAATTAACTGTTTGGCTTCCCACTTCTCGGGCGAGCTCATTCTCTTCAGTGGCCTGCGTGATGGACCAACAGCATCCTCTTCCACAATCCTAATCCCAGAAAGACCAGTCCTAGTAACAGGCCCATCCTTTGACACTGACGGGTTCGTCCTCAGACCATCATCCTCTGAGCTCTTCTTCAACGGAAGCAAATCCTTCCCAGTATGCTGATCAACATCCCTCATAGAAAGGCTCAATTTCTGACCTGAAACTGAAATCACCTTAACATACACCTCCTGATCCCTCTTCACCACATCTTTAGCATTACTAATTCGTCGAGTAGCCATCTGTGAAACATGAACCAAACCCTCCTTCCCCCTAAAATCATTAAACTGAACGAAGCAACCCGTGTCCATCACTTTTGAAACCCGACCCTTGTAAACATTATACAATTCAGGCTCATTAGAATGGTTCCGGCCATTTGGCCGTTCCTTATTACCTCTCCTATCATCACCATATTCTCTAACATCTCCATCCTCTTGATAGCCATCTCTCTTATGCTTATCAAATCGACCCGTATGCCTTCCCCTACTATCATCATTATCATTATCATCAGAATGTGTATCTCTACGCCTATCATCTCTATCATACCTATCTCTCCTGTCTCTACCTCTATCTATATCTCGATACCTGCCACTACCTCTGCCTCCATCTCTATCTCTATCTCTTTCCCTGCCTCTATCTCTACCTCTACGCCTATCTTCTTCACGCTCTCCGTCTCGTTCTCGTTCTTCTCGCTCAATACGCTTTGCCTTGGTCTCCAACTCAATTTCCCTCGCCAGGTCCTTGGCTCTATCTCTATCATCGGCGATAGCCAAAGCCTTAAACTTGGTCTTCTTACCATCAGAAGCGCTCTCTTTCTTCGACTTCTTCTCGGACTTTGGCTTCGGAGGAAGAATAGCGTGAATAATGGTGAGGAGTGTACGGACAAAGTAATCGGGCATATCTGTATCGTGTTCCTTCAATTTGGCGTCGAATTCGTCCACGGTCTCGCTGTTTCGCCCCAACTCAGTTATGAACTCAGCCAAAACTTTGTCGTCAAGCCCTAGATGGGTTTCCAGCTCTGAACAGATCTTAGACACCAAGGAAAGGTACTCGAGCTTCTTCAATCCATTGCCAGTGACCGCCATGGTTGAAGATCGATTGATTCAACGACGATGACCTAAGTTTTGTGGAGATTGATTGATAAACAAAAAGGGGAAAACAAGGACTAGGGTTTTGGAAAACCTTTTATCGACCCTTTCTCAGAATTTGGAGGCGTTGTGCAAAATTAAATAATGTCCCTTTAACCTATTTAAAGACTACATATATATATAGATATAGCCATATAGGAGAAGGAAAAGGAATGTTAAATATTAAAAACTTAATATTGCTCTTTAGACTTTATTAATTAAAAGATTCAAATTAAATAACCTATAAATTATAATTTTGAAAGTAAAATAGTAATCTACATATAAAAAGTTAGGAGTGTAGAATAAATACTGGTAACATTATTTGTTAATAAAAGATAAAAAGGTAAAATAATTATAATTAAAAAATACAAAATTACACCTTATTTTTAGCATCTCATTTTCCCACTACCATTATTTTAGGATAAATAAATTATTAGAATTTTTAACTAATATTTAGAAAGTTTAATTAACGCGTGGAAAGGGATTAGTATAGAATAATTATAATTGAAAACTAAATTGAAATAGAAAATCACACCACTCCTTATTTTTAGCAACCCATTTACATAAGGCTCACCATAAAGCTCAAGGCTAAAAACCCACACAAAGCCTGCCTGACCTATTGGGCCCAAAGCCTTATTATTAGGCCCGAAAATTGGACCAGCCAGCCCGAAAGTCCCTTGGGCTGGGCTTGGGCCATCCCCTTGAACCCCAAAGCTCGCCTGAAGTTCAACCCACTTAAGCCCAACCTAAGCCTGGTCCAAACTCGAACAAAAGCCCGAATTAGGTCTATATTTTAATTCCTATAACAATTTATATAATTAGATAACTAAATATATAGTTATATATAATTTATAATTACAAATTTACATACATATAACATATTTACATATCAATTGTATAATTTATTTTTATATGTATTATGTAATCTACTAATCAATTATCCAATTAAAAATTTGAAACTCAGTTACTTTTAAATTAGTCAATTACTCAATTTAACGTTGGAACCCCAATTACCCAATTGAAACCCAATTATATCCAAATTAGTCAATTACCCAACTGAAACCCCAATTATACTAAGAGTGGTTCTATTTCCACCTCTTGTCTTATTTTCTCACCTACCTTATTTTTACACTCACCATTATATTTGGAAAAAATGATAAAACACTCATCACACCTCTCATTATTCCTATAATACCCTTTGATATAAAAATTGAAACATACACTCAATAAACACTCTTCCCTCCTCTTTTAATTATTATCTCACCCGCCTTTAAAAAAATATTTTCTTTCTTTCAAAATCACTCCAGTTAAATACATAATTGAAAATAATTTATTGACAAAATAGAATTATACAATTTCATGTATTTTGTCAAGAATTACACACACACACACACACACACACACACACACACACACACACACACACACATATATAGAGATATATAGGAATTCTATGATTTAAATGATATCAAATTTTCGACCAAGTTATATAAATGAACTGGGGCAAAAACCAAGGACCATTGATCAGCTACTATTTGTAACCAAAAATGTATATCAAATTATTCCCCATAAGAAGTGTTTCAACAATTTGATATGAATTTTAGCTCAATTTTAAAGGAATTTTTTTTTTAAAGGTAGGTGGGATAATAGTTAAAAGGGGGTGAGAAGAGTGTTTATTAAGTGAGTGTTTTAGTTTATAGGAATAATGAGAGGTGTGAAGAGTGTTTTAATATCTTTTTTCAAACAGAATGGTGGGTGTAACAATAAGTTGGGTGATAAAATAAAACAAGGGGGTGGAAATAGAACCACTCTTATACTAAATATTAATTACTTAATGAGTCAATTACCCAATTGAAAGTTGAGTCCCCTATTACTCCTAAATTAGTCAATTAACCAATTGACTCAATTACTTCATGTCCAAATGGGCTTGTATTGGGTATGAACATGTTATGTTTGGGCTAATTAATATCTAAATTTTTTTATAAGTTGTGTTTGGTGTTCAAGTAATGAACACCAAAAAGAAGCCAAAAAGGCTCAAAGGCCCGTTCAGGCTTAGCCCAGCTTGGCCCTCCAAACCCACAAGGCCCGAGCTCGATTGGTGGGCCTCAGACTTGTGTATTTAGGCCCAAGCCCAGCTTGGCCAGGCCTGAAAGCCTTATTGGGCTCCTCAAGCCAGAGCCCCGCCCGAGCCCTAAAGACTAGGGCCGGACTGGCCTGATCTAGCAATTGTCGACCTATAAATTTACCCCATTACCTCTTTTGCACGAAGAATAATTTCTTTAAATTAAGGGAAAAACATTTTTAGTCCCTATGTTTTACTCCAAAAACAAATTTGGTGCTTGTGGTTTCAAAATTTCACATTTGATCTCTGTGTTTTATGTTTTTCGCAATATGAGAACAATTTAACAAATCCAAAATTTCAATTTTTGTTTAAAATTCAAATTGAATGTTACATACATAATTTTTTGTTATTTTTAGTAAAACTCGCAAGTTAATTAGTTTTAATTGAGAAACAATTTCATTTTTGTAATAAAATGTCCTTAAAATGCAAACAATATAAAACACAATGAGCAAATACAAAATTTTGAAATCATAAGGACAAATTCATTTTTGAAGTAAAACTCAGGGATCAAAATTATTTTTTCTTTAAATTAGGAATGTATTTATGTCCCGAGCCTCCTAACTGCTGACCAAAAACACTATATTTTTATGTCAATTAAAAATTTTTAGAAATCTTTTATGAGAGAAAAAAGAGAAGGGATAAGAGAATTAATAATGATATTTCTATTAGACTAAGACTTCTATATATAGGCTTTAGGATGACCAGGTATGCTCCTAATTCACCAGTTTTACATGGAATTGAACTCTACATAATTATCAACAGAATTATCTTCCAAATAAATATAAGAGAAAAATACTAAATAAGATTGTGGACAACCACATAATTATAATGACAAACACTCCTCCTTAGAAGTCCACCAATCACTAATAGTTGCCGCGTTAAAACCTTGTTAGGAAAAGCCAGTATGACAAAACTAAACGAAGGAAAAATAATACAACCTTTTGAGATCAATGATGCCTCGTTAAAACTTTAGTAGAAAAACTTTGTGGGACAAAAACTTCGTCGAAAGAAAAAGTGTACAACGCACGTTTGTTCAATAGTGTGATACTTCCCTAAAGGACAATAACAATCTTCAATTTGATTGTTTACAAAACCATTGCAAATGAATAAAACACACCGTCTTCTCGAAAATATACTTTGGTAAAGATATAAGTTGGTGAAGAGGTCCACAATATGATCACTAGAAAAGACATGTTGAGCTTCAAGACTTTTATGTTGAGCTTTCATTTTCAATACCCAAGGTCACTAAATCATTTGGCAGAATTTTGAGGAAACAGTATAATAATATTCTTCTTTTTTTCTCTTTAGGAAAGGAAAGATGAGTTGTATAAGAGTTATAACACCACCCATAGTATAATAATATTTGTTAATAATAAATGTTATTGTCAAACCACCAATATGAATAATGGCAATGATCAATTGAAATAAGTTTAGATTCAAATTTCATGGATTGCGTTTTAATACCTATTTGGTGGGGGTTTATTTATGGCGAAATTTCTTTATGCAAGACCTCCGAACATGAGTTATTTTGGGATAATTTGTCATTTTACATTTTAGCGTATAAGGTTCTATATTTTATGGTATAAATTCATCGGTTGATGTTGTATTTAAGTTTTAACTCTAAAGTTTTGGATGGTAGCCTAAACTCGAAAATTAAAACCTAAAATATATCTGAGGAACAAACAATCAAAACTATGAGAGTTAAAATTGAAAATCAATCTCAAATAACAATTGTTATCGAATTAAACCCTACCAACAATAATATTAAAAGATGAAAAGAAACCAAAAAAATATTATTTATGGAAGAACAATTTATAATATTGTTACAAAAAGATTCGGACAAAAGGAAATATTACACATTATTGTGTAACTTAAAACTTAAAAGTGATATTTTAAAGGGAAAACACCATCGCTCATTAATTAATTTTGCTCTTGAAGATTATCTTTTTCCTGTCCTTTTTTTTTTTTTTTTTTTTTTTTTTTTTTTTTTTTTTTTTTTTTTTTCTTNCCTTTTCCATTGTTGCTAATCGAACTTCAAATACCCATATATATCATGTACCCAAATATATGAGCAAAAAGCCTTAAACCAAGTTTCAGGTTTTGCTTAACAGGTGTTTTTGGGTGTAGTTTATTTTCTTCAGACAAAAAAAAAAAAAAAACAGAAAAGAGAAAAAAAGAAAATACAATCAGAGCATCAAAGCCATGAAGGGAAGATTTCTGAAACAAAATACTTCCACCAATTCAGGTTACCACCAACATAATACTGTGACAATAAAGGTGCAACATACAAATTTCCATCACACCTCTCTTTAGAAAAAGAATCATGAAGCTTGCAGATATGGTGCAGAAACTACCCAACCTTCATTCATCCCCTTAATCTCAACAGTTTTTCAAGTGTATAACAGACATGCAAGCAATGACAATCTGGTCAAACAAACCCATAAAAACAAATGGAGTCCACAGCCAAACAAGAAGGACTTGAAATACATAATCACATTGAAGTAAAAATAAATAAAAACTTATGAAGCGAATTTCTGGATGAGAAGTACAGAATTGAAAATCCACATCATATTAACAAGAGCTCAAAGGGCTGCTAACTACATTTATGTCAAATGATACTATAAGTAATATAATAACTAGCAATCACAGGAGTGATCCTCCATTCCCTATTGACATTAAGTGGGAGCATTTAATGATAATAGTCTATTCCCATATGGCACTCCATTCCCTATTGACATTAACTGGGAGCATTTAATGATCATAGTCAATTCCCATATGGCTTCAGCCATTACCTTAGAAATATGCACAAACTTTTGATGTTGGAATCAGCTAGATCAATATAATTTGTCACAAAGTTCAAGCTCTCTCGACCGCTTTAAAGGACCTGCCTTTTTCAAAAGCTCTCTCAGTAGAATCTCCATCTGTTGCAATGGGCAATAGTTGAGTGTTGTTTGATAACTTGAAATTTATGATCCATTTTGAGTTTTCTGAAAATTCCAACTTCTCCATCTTACATTGCTTAGCCATCCAAATTGAATCAAAGGTTGTCCTGATTGCAGCTTCAAAAGGTGAGTTCGGTAAGGTATAAGTAAATTCCTGAGACCTGTCATTCAATCAGACACAACAATCAGAACAAATACCAAAAACAACCATCAACGCTAAAAAGAAGATTGCATCCACCAACCCACCATAGTGTAACTGGGTAAGTAAACTCTGTTCAGTTGTAATTTACATAATCTACTTTTGTAAGTTATGGGAAACAAATATGCTAATGCTATTCACACCTGTTATGCACATTGTCTTATAAACATGAGCAATATGAGCATCTCCTTTAGTACTCATATTTGGCCTCTCAAGGCACTCAAGAAAAGCTAAATCAGCTTTCAGAAGCTCAGCCTGATCATGAGAGTCGTAACCAATATCATGGCAGTAGCAACAAAAATCCAACCAATCAATCGGCCGCTTGTCCCAAAGAAGAGATCCTCCATCCTTCCCACTCGACCAATTGGGTCCACAATAATGCCCATATCTTGGGAATAGCTGAGAAAGAAAACCTCTCACACCAGTGTGCCATGGAACCCTAGAAACATATGGTCTAAAGCGCAAAAAGTTATCTTTAGCACCATTCTCAAACATCCCACGAGGCTGTGCACGCCTTCTCAGCTTGCGGTTAATAGTGGTGGCCGGGGTTCGAATCTGATCTTTAGAATTCACTGCCACCCAAGGAATAAAGGAAAGAAGGGACCATCCCAACAACTTGACATCAAATCCAGTCTTTTGCTTAGGTTGTTCAAGTAGGGCAGTTGTTGGTTTAAGAGTTGGTCCCAGATCATCGTTTGATTGGGCCCGAAACCAAGGGACACTACCCAGAAATCCAAAGTTCATTTTGTTAACACCCAAAATTACTGAATTTGGCCACGATTGCAGCATATGTTCAATTTCATCTGTCAATGAATTTGCACAGCTCTATCAGGAAAAGCCAACGCATCTGAAATGGGTCTGCACAAAACCACAAACAATTCAAACCTATTGAACCATTTTAGAAAATTTTCGCAAATTCACAAACGGGCAGACAATAGTGCACGCTCATCTATAAGAAGTAATATATCTAAGGACAAAAAGGCTATTAATGAAGAAAAAATAATGGAACCAGAATAAGTTGCTTGAATTGAAAAGCTAATCCTCTGCAGCGTTTGGGCACCGAGAAAATGCTGGAAATAAAACTAAAACAGCAAGAATTTCGAACCGTCATTAAAGAAAACTTCTTTTTTCTCTTATCTGTTTTCCCAATATTAAAGACGGAAAAGTTTCACTAAATCATATCAATTGAATAGATAATAAGCCTTAAAGCGTTGAAAAAATTCAGATATAGTCGGAATTCGTTTTCATTTGTTTTGTTTTCCTGCGTTTTCCCACCAGCCAAACAGACCGACAGACCGGAAAAATTGAAAAGCAAGTTCAGATTCAGAAACGCACCTGTGCATAATCATGAAAGATGAATGTTGAAGGAGAAAGAGAGAGAGAGAGAGAGAGAGAGAGAGAGAGAGAGATACGTGCTTCGGAATTCAGAGGAAAGTAAGGAGGAAGCTGATGAAGGTTTGTAGATAAATGTTGAATGATGTGGGTAAAAGTCTGGAATAGAAGACTTCGGTTTGCCTCATACTCTATCTCTAATCCAATAGTCTGTGTGGGCCCACCGTGGAAGAATATTTTTTTTATACTTTGAAATGAATGATTATATACCGAATAATTGCCGTTTATAAATTAAAAAAGTAAGGGTCTTTTTTTTTAAAGTCCATTTGGACAAAAGTTGTTTTTAAAAAATCCATATGCGGAAGCCCAAATTCTAGTAAGTCTACTTTTTTAAAAACAGGAGCTACCGTAACGACATTACTGTAGAGAGCTACAGTACCCTTAAAAATTGTTACAGTCTAACAATAACAATTTCTATTTTGCAAAACAATTCAAAAATAAAATAATTTATACAAATCTTACATTTTTTTATGGATAAATACATCAAATATAGCATAAAACAAAAAAATTAAGCTCATTTTTTTTTTCATATCTAAAACATTGTTATTATCGAACAGTAACAACCACATTTTGAACCAAATTAAAAAATTGTCATTGTCCATTAAAAGACAATCAAGCATTGTCATTGTTACTGTTGGACAGTAACAAATATCTTATTGTTACTTTTGGACAGTGATAATCACCTTATTGTTAATGTCCAACAGTAATTATCTTATTGTTACTTTCAGATAGTAACAATACCTGATTATTACTTTCACACAACATATATCCCAACAAAGAATTGTTACATATACATAAAGAGAGAGAACCAAAGCCACCAAAAAATACACTGAGCTATCAAAAACAATCAGACTAATCAAAGCACAATACTTTACATCTCAACATGGATCACAAAATTGCTACTAAACATCTAATTCCCATAGTATGCTTTGAAAGGCCAATTAGTGCTGTCTTTCATATCTTTGTGTCTAGCCTTGCCTAACAGGAAAGTACTGAAAATAAATGTTTTGAAATGCAAGCATAATATATTTAATGGATCAAATAAAATAAATTTTTCCAATAGATTAAACTAATAAAATATATATAAGAACATTACATGTACATCTGAAGCCAGTGGCTGCCAATATCTAAGGCAAGCAGTGAGGGGAAAACCAAGCCAGGCCTGCATTGACATCCCACCAAAAGCTAATATAAACATGCATACATGGTTACAGTAACAAGTAGACAATAAAAAAAATGTTTTACCTATACGAATGACCAAGAGACAAGTAGTGCTTATCTTGAGATAAAAGACATTTTAATCAATATGGTCAATATAGAATACGAAATCATTTAAGCAATACCTAAAATCAGTACATGTTTCTATTTTCTTGTGCATGTATGTGTGTGTGTCAGAGAGAGAGAGAGAAAGATAAAAAATCACCTATCTGTTACCATGTCCAAAACAACTCCAAAGGTCGAAACTGAACCAGGAAGGGGGGAAAAAGCTTAATTGAATGCAACATTTAAGGGTTTGTTTATGATCAATTATTACCAATTTCTGCTCATAATATGCAATAAGATAACTTAATCACACATGCCAACAAAAAAACTCTTCCTTAGTGTCAATCAGGCTACAGAAAATAAAGACAGCACTTCAGTAATGTAACTATTTAAGGCTCACTAGAATATAAGAAAGCTTATATCCATAATATACTGCAATCTCTAAAATAAGGAGGCACTGATGTTAATTTTTTGTATAGAGATCTAATAGTAGAATATAAAAGTGCATTGTCTAGCTCTGTATAACAGTTTTTTTTTTATACCCAGAAATCACCCAAAAAGGATTACCAACATTTCAAATCCTGAACCAAGTTGTATAGTTTTTGATAGAATATAAAAGTGTATTGTCTAACTCTGTATAACATTTTTTGTTTTGTTTTTTTATACCCAGAAATCACCCAAATAGGATGAGCATAGCTGACATTTGTGTTAAAAAAAATTTACCAACCTTTCAAATCCTGAACCAGGTTGTATAGTTTTTTATTCTCTTTCACACCCTGTTATACCCAAGAGCAGCAGTAGACAGCTCTTGTACCTAAGTCCCTGAACCCAGAAAGCGCACAAGCATGATTAACATTTAAGAAAAAATCTGTATACTGGTGAGAGAAATTTATATGCATATGTGCATACAGGTGTGTAAAATTACAGAAATTTAGGACATTTGCCTGTCACTAATTAGATCACTAATCGCAGATCAAAACATATGTATCAAGATTAGTCACCAGAATCCGTGAAAACACACATATTTGGAAGCCAAGAGAAGAGACTCGAGTAGAGAAGAGAAAAGATCCCAGCAGAGGAGATGATGGTAGCCGGAGGAGGCAGATCTGAACAAAGAAGAAACCCTAAATTGAGAGAAAGAGAGAGACAGAGAGAGTGAGTGAGAAATGAGAGAAATGAGAAAGACAATGAGAGAGAGAGAGAGACAGTCTAGACGGAGACAAATGANAAAAAAAAAAAAAAAAAGAACTGGCTGGGGGAACCAAATAAATGGGCCGGCAAGAAAGTAATTGAACCGGCTAAAAATGCAATTCAAAATCTGGTTAAATAAACATTAAAAAGTTGAAAATGGATGTTTGGGTAATTTTCTCTATTTAA
>QANT01000900.1:0-12810 GCA_003254885.1 Purshia tridentata
TAAGTAGAGAGATTTCATGTGCTTCTCACTTGCTCTTCTATTTTCCTTTCTTTCAGTTTTTGCCAATCTGAAGTCTTTCAGCAGAAACCTCTTCAGTCTCCAAGTTCAAAACTTCTTCCTCAATTGTTTTGCACACTGGAATTTCTTAAATTCAATGAAGATACATAGTGATGTTTCCTTGTATCAGAAACAGTCAATATGTGTTTATCCCTTTCCTTGTCCAAACAGTTCTTGCTGCTAACATTTCTAGTACAGCCTCTCTTCTGTTTCTGTTGATCTCTCTTTTGCTTCATTCTGTTTCTCTCTTTTGTCAATGTCGAGTAAAAATTTACCTGCAGCATATTTTGCCAAACCCACTACTCAATCACAGAAAATTGGGTAGAGACCTCTTATTGAGTTGAACTCTCTTTCTCAACCACAAAATTAATTGAATTTTTCTGTTCATTTTGCCAACTAAAAGTAATTCAACTACCAAATCTGTGTTTTTTTTGGGAAAAGATGACAGCAAATTAAGCAATTTCATTCAAGAAAAGGCAAAAAATAACAACACTAAAATCTCAACCAAACATTTGCCAGAGAGAGTTACATCTGTCCATTATTGGTGTTTGAGCAATAAAAAAAGAGGCTTTGCCCTAGCGGGAGAATAACACATAAGAAATGTAAAAATATTGGGAAAAATTTTAGACACACACGATTCACGTGTTGGGGGCATTATCAAGGTTTGAGGAAAAAAAAGCGGCTTCACACTTGCAGGATGATTTTGAAGTGGTCAACTATACCAACATAAAAAAATATATATATAATAGGAACAGTTCGTTAAACGAATTATGTTTGCCAAAACATGTGTTTGCGCAATATAAAGAGCAGCTCACGAGTGCGGAGAGGCTAGGGGAATGGAGAGGGAGTGGGGGATGAGCTGGAGCCAATACGAGTAAAGATAAAAATTACGTAGCAAGAAAACACACATACCAAAAAAGACGTTACATTTATAGATGAAAAAAAGGCGAATGCGGAAAGGCTAGTATAGATATAAAAGGAGAAGGGGGAGCATGGTAAAAACATTTATAGAATTTTTTTTTTGTTGGGGCAAAAAACATTTATAGAATTAAAATAAAAACAAAACCAACAAAATTTGCAAAACAGGCAACGTGAGACAAACATTGAAAAAAAAAGGGGCCTCCCCACGTTCTCTCCCTCTCTACGTTCCATTGGGAGAGACAAGATGCAAATGACTGAGAGTGCCAGAAAAATGGAGAAACTGACCAGGCGACATGGGAAAGAATGCAGTTTGTTGATGCTTTATACTCCAATCCCAAACCCTCAAAAACTCAGAATTAAAGGAAACTCACAGGCGAAGAAGGAGGAGAAAAAAGGGCGACGTCTTTACAGAAACTGCAACTCCGGAATCCTATAGTCGAATCACGTCGTGAAACAAACTCGGTCACTGAGTCACACGAACTCATCTCATTGGTGAGCTGTTTAGCACGCAAATTCTTCTATTCCAACCCATATAACTTGGGTTTTTGTTTTGAATTTGATTTTATTAATATTATTTTTATTTTAAGATTCAGGTTGGGTTGAGTTTGCTGGGGTTTGGAGTTGAACTTTGTTCACAATTGGAGCTCCATCTACTAGCGGGTGAGTATTAGGTTTTTTTTCTTTCTCTTTGGCCTATTTATTTACTCAATCTCTGATGAATGTTATATGTTTGCTTATGGGTTAGATATTTTCTGAAGGAGTTGGGTTAAAAAGGAGGTTTTGTGAAGGTTTGGATTGGGTTTGAGTGTTGAATTTCTAATCTTTTCTGATTCAGCTGCTCCAATTGTTCATGTTCTCATTATTATTTCAGGCAATGGAAGAGTTAAAATTAGCAGCGAAATCTCAGCCAAAAGAGGTTGGGTTTCTAATCCCTTCTTTTGAAAATTAGTAATTTGTTAATTTATGCCATATATCCATAAGAATAGCATAAGTAACTGGTGGAAGGAAAATGACAACTACAATTGATTGACGAGACCTCATATGGCAACAGCAAGCTAATTGAGGCTATATCCTCACTGTAGCATAGCCAGTTTTTGACTACAATCATATAGGCCGAGTAATGGCTTTGCTGTTTGTTGGATGTGTCATGTCTTGGATGTATAAGTTGCAAGATTATTTGTCCTCGAACTTACAATATGAGTCCATTATTTTTCCTGGAAAATGGTGGTTATATATAATCAGGTAGGGGTAATAAATTTCACTCAAAGAGCATAGGATTCTATCATTATACTTCCTAAATACATAAATTTCTAGATTCCAATATTTCCCTTCAATGTTTCTATTTTGCAGTCTAGCATTGCACATAGTAATTAGTTTATAACTCATACAATTTCAATTCTTTGTTTAAGTATCTTGGTGCAAGATATTTGGATCTTTTTATTTGTTTTTTACATTACTCTTTTTATTTAATTCTACATCGTAATTTGTTTTTAAATTCTTTGCTTATGTTTTCTAGGTATCAGATTTTGGATCCTTCTATTGTTTTCACTTTTGTTCATGCTACTCTTATATTGGTGATAATCGATGCTTTAAATGTTTCCTTCCACATGTTACTCATGCATCCACTTGACCTGCAATAAATAGTAGATCTTTGTTATCTGTTTGTTATCTTTGTAAAAGCTATACAGTATATGCTTAATTATACTTGGGGTTGTGTGTTTTTGCAATTCCTGTTTTTTATTGTATTGTGTCTTTTTTTTGCCCTTTAATGCACCAGTAAATTGAGAATTTCTAAAATTGGTAGTGATTAACGGGCAATCACTCATTGAGAGCCACATATATCAGGCCCCTTTTAAGGAATCAACCTAACTTCACTGCCACATAAAATGATTTAATTTGGAAGCTGGTGGCCGTTAGGAGAAAGAGAAATGCATAATTTTTTTTTCCAGTATTTATATAATATGTGGTATATATAATATATGATTGATTTTCCTCCATGCATGGAAGTGGATAAGTACAAAGATAATTAGTGACAATGAACCAAAAAGAAAAAAGAATGGTGTATATGTTTATGCATGTGTTCGTGTGTGACCACCACTTTGGCTAGCTAGATTCTTCAAAATTTGTTCCCCTCTAATTTTTTACCAGAATCTGGTTGATGTCGACCATGCAAATATACTATGTATTTATAATTGTAGAAATTTTACTGGATTTGCTTGATTACCTCCAGAAGTGGACTATTTCCATTGTTTTGATCAGCTTACTTCTTCAAGTATGTAGCCATGTATTATTCTCATACTCAAAAGATGATTGAGCTATATCACCGTTCCCACACATACTCAAATTAATCACACACAGACTTTAGCAACTTTTCAATTATATCTCATATATTCATTGTTCAAAATTCATGGATATCGGCATGTGTTTCATGATGGATCGTCTTTTCCTGTAAACCAGGTAAAGTTTATAGCATTTATTTTCTTAGTGATGATATAAAAGTATACATATTTGATTTTCAAGTTAACTTAGATTTACACAACAGTAATGTACATTAATGAATTTGCAGAAAATAACTCAAGTGAAAAAAGTCTCCAACAATAAAGAGCAATCTAGAAGATATGTTTCATTTCTCAAATTGGATTGGAGGTCCAAAAAAAAAAAGCTGGGTTGGAGTTATTCAATCAAAATGGACACTAATGATCTCAGTCAAGTGATTTTGAAAGAATGGAAAGAATTAAAACAAGACCAGTATGTATTTTTGGAAAAAATGTAGTGTACTCATGAACACATTTTTTTTCTTAAAAAAAAAAATAACACATACAATTCTTTCTGTAGGTGGCGCTTTAACGTTGTTGCTTTAAGGGAACTCAAAACAGAATCCACTTTTCACATCATGCAGACCTTCAAAACTGTTCGAAAATATAGGTATGATATCATCTTCATACAGTCAAATATTGGGATTCTACTACATGTCTTTTTGTTTCTTTAAAATTATTTCTGTAACACCCCGTACCTTTCAAAAGTGGTTTTGAAAAGTTTTTTAAAGATTTTCGGGATTTTATTTGGAAAGTAAAACGTTTTGGAGGTTTTCAAATTTTAAAGTTTTGACTTTTAAAAGAGGGCAAAAGTTGACTTTTCGTTCGAGCAAGGTTTTCGCGTTGACTTTGGGTTCGTTGGAAAGGTCTTGTCCTCACGAGTTCGTAGACACGTAGCACGCGTCGAACGGAGCTACGGTTTGAAAGTTACGGACGTGTGAAGAGAGGGGCAAGTTGGTAATTTTAGAAAAGTGGTTTTTAAAAAGGGGCACAGAACCCCAGAAATCTCAGATTTCTCTCTCCTCTCTCCCGATGGTTCTCTCTCCCTCTCGCGCGTCACTCAGCCAGCCGCGCCTTTCGCCGGCGCGTGGGGGCGCGTCCGGCGGCGGGCCGGCCTGGTCTTGGACTTCCCGTGCTCGCCGGCTCTCCCTCTTCCTTCCCATGGTGGCGGTTTCCGGTGAAGCAGCCCAGAACTCGAGGAATCGCGCGTGCACAGTCGGCGTCACCGTCGGCGATCTCTGTGTTTCCGGCGCCGACGAGGTTCAACGACCGCCCAGATCTTCTCCCCTCGTCGAGCCCAGCTTGTTGGTGGGTTCGATTGCACCTTTGGACCGCCGTGGACGGCGGATCGGCGTTGGGGGTGCCGCCGGCTTTTCCGGCGAGTTTCGTCAGTTTCCGGCCACTTTTGGCCGTCGACCCAGGTTCAAAAATCGATCCCCTTGACCTCCTCTACGTCCCTGTGTAATTTGTTTTAGCTAAACGCGACTTTCGTTTTTGACAGTTGACCGACGTTGACCGCTCGTTGACCGCTGTGGGCTTTGCTGCGTGTGACGGTTCCAGCGACCGTTTCTTGGTTTCCGGCCTCGGGCCAACCACCCGAGCTTGTGGGTGAGTTCTCGGACCTTCCGCGTGGTTTCCGAGGGTCGGGTAGCCACTGTGCGTGGTGGTTCCCGCCCGTTTTCGTGATTTTTGGCTTGTTTGTGAACCTGTTGTGAAACTTGTTTGGTTATTGGACTGTCTGGTCTTAACAGGTGCGCTTGGCTTGGGAANATGCCGTTATGCTGCCGGATTTTAGAATCCGAGCAAAGGAGCCACGAAGGACAAGAAGGGCAGTTCAGTCTTTTCGGGCGGAACACTGTGAGTGATTTAAGTTCAGTAAATCTCAGTTTAGTAGTTACTTGTTTGTTTGTGTGCTTGTCTGTTTTGATTGCTGTTTGCTAGTTAAGGTAAGTTACGAAATTAGGATTTGGATTACCGGTAAATTAAGGAATATTTGAGGTTACAGAATTAAGAAATGTTTGGAGCTTCAGAGAGGGCTAAGTAAGGATCAGTGGTGGTGTTTGAGGATTAATGAATTCAAGTGGAGATTTTGATTAGGATTGGGATTCCCGGGGGTTTTTAAAGTTATTGCTTTTTAAGGTGATTTAGTATGGATTTGGTTTTGGAAACTGATTTGAGAATTCAGTTTATTCTCGGATAAAATTAAAGATTTGATTTTACTTATCCGTTTTTGATGACGTTGGCTCTTTAAGAAATGATTTAATATTAAGTTCGAGTTTTGGTTTCGATGGATTTTCTGTTATATCCAAAAAGGTTTTGAAAATGGTTTTCGGTGATTTGAAATAGAAATATTCGTTTTGGGATTGGTACTGTTTTCAAAGCACCCAGTTGCTACTCGTTCAGCTTCTCAGGTTATACAGGTCTTTGGGACCCATCACGGCACACACATAGGCTTTGGGCCGTGTGTCGGGATGCTTTGCCCTTTGGGGGCGGCCCTGCGTGCACGTACGGCAGTTGTTGGCCCTGCATGTGTATGACAGACCCTGGCTCTGCACATGTACGGCAGGATATTGGCCCTGCATGCGTACGGCAGGTTGTGAGCCCTGCGCATGTATGGCAGGCTAGCTGGATGTGGATTGGGTGATGGTTTTACGCATCTTGTCAGTTTACAGTTCTTGCGAATTACAGATTTCAGTTCATAATTGATATTCTTTATAATTATCTTCCCTTTATGTGAATTATAAATTTCAGTTTTTAATTGATATTTTGGAAACTTGACTAGTGTTATTGATTATCAGAGTTTTCAGTTCATGTTTTATAAATTGGGAATTTGATTAGCTTTATTGTTTTCTAAAAAGAGTTTTGCAAATGGATTTTAAACGTGGATTTCTACAAGGAGTTTCCAGTAGATCTTTATAAAATGCTTTTTAGCTGGGGAATCTTAAGGGGTGACAGTGAAGTGTTGGAAAACTTTGAATTTAAAGGTTTAGGCGAGAATTGATTACCGGGGTTTGAGTAACAAAGGTTATTGAGATTTAAGGGTAAGTAAAAGGTTTGGAGTATCAGTGATTTTAATAGAGGATTTAGTGGTTTCTAAAGGTCATTAAGAACAGTGGAAGGATTAATTGAGGTTTAAGTTGATTCAGAATGGATATCGAGGATTCTAAGAGTATTGGAGGAACTAGTGGAATTCTAAGTCAGGATGTTGTGATATAATCTGAGGTGATTCCAGTTTAGAGGACCATTTAAGGATAATTGGGGTGATCTTTCAGTTAGAGGTTAAATTGAGGATGTTTGAGGGATTTAAGGATTACAGTGGGAATTGGATTGGTTAGAGGATCGGTGTCCAGGTTAAGAATTATCAGTTATGAATCATGAATTGTGGTTTAATTGTGATTCGAGGATTAAGATGGTTTGTGACTGATTATTTTATTTGAGTTTATTTTGAGGTTTTTCAGTTAGATTTCACTCACACGAGCTCTAGTGAGCTTACCGGGTTTGTGTGTAAACCCGGTGCACCTGTGGTTGGGTGCAGGGTTTTGTTTTTGCAGGTTGAGCAAGCTGAGGAGGCAGTGGAGAGAAGACGAGGCAGTGGGACCAGCAGTATTCCAGGAACTTGGTTTTACAGTTGTTTTTATTTGTTAAAGATCTTACAGCTTGATTTTATAAATGTGTTTTGAAAGTTACAGTTGTTTTCAGTAAATTATTTTATTATTCATGGCTCACAGTTTCAGAAAAAGGGCCCACAGGAAACAGTTGGCAGTTTTCAGCAGTTTGGGCACGTGCCCGAGGGTCGGGGCGTGTCAATAAGTGACCAAAAGTTGACTTTCTAAATTACCCGAACTTCAGAGTTGACTTTGAGATGGTGACGTAGAGCTCGACTTCACGAGTTCGTAGACACGAAGCATGTGTCCATNCTCCTTAAAACATCAATTTCATTTATGAAACCATTGTATATAAGTATTATTTCACTTATGGTCTAATGTGTATAATTGTTTGGTACATCAAATTTTTGCTAGAATTTGTTGTGTAAAGCGTATTAGTACAACGGTTTTGCACAATAAATTGTTGTGTTATGTCCTTATTAACATCTATTTTTACCTGTTTCTAATTGTCTTTGTACAACACGCAATGTAATTATCAAGAAATTGCACCATCCGAGAATCTCTCATACTGACACAATAATTTATAATGGCTTTTGTAATTTATAATTAATCAAATAATATAAGGTATGTATTTCAAGCTAGCAATTGTCTATATCTAGCTAACTTACTCCTTTAACCTAAAGCCATACACAAAAAGCAACTCTCAATGCAAAATATAAGTACTACATATACTGCCCTACAAGTACTATGATTTCACATGAATTCCACTTGCTAATAAATGATTAATCTCCAAATTTCCTTCCAAAGTGCCAAAGACTATGACTAACCAAATGGTATGCTTACCGCGGTGGGGAGGCACATGGGATTTTGCAAATCCTACCCAAGCAAGGATTATCCAACCAAAAATGTCATACTTGAGATCACTGCTCTTCCTTTTCTTTGTAGTTTGTAGAGAAGGGGGGAACAATAATAATTTATCAACAAATCAAGAAACTAACCATAATTTAGGTATACAGAATATACATCATTAAACTTCAACCATGAAATACTACAAGCGCCAAAATAAATCCCAAAATTCGATACCAAGTGGTGTTTCATATTTGGTACCACTCATGTGAACTCATTCATCTTTAAAAAATAAGATATTGGCATGCCATCTGTCACATTGCTTAGTATTTAAAAAGCATTTGAGTTAAACTACAAATGCAATGCCTTGAGGTTAAAATTCTTTCACCAACTACATATCAACTACATATCCTACATCCATGATTCCATGAATTTAACACATAAATGCACGTATGTGTTTTAAAAACACATAGATAAAATAATTAAATTGGCAAAGACTAATATCATTTAGAAAAGAAAAACACAAACAAAAAGAAAAAATATTTCACGAAAAAGAAAACCATGAGATTTCCAAATCACCTTTGCACCCAATGATGAAGAAGGTCCAGCAGTGGCTCCCATTGCTTTTTGACCAAAACCATGCTTATGGATCTCCATGTGCAATTCAGTGGCCTAGAAACACAGTATTAATAACTTCAATAAGCATATTAGCTTATCAAACTCACAAAACTATAGCCAGAACACAGTTTCCAGAAACACTCAATCAAGTATAATCGTCTTCTCATGAAAACTATTGACACTACACTAGACTAGAGTCAGTTGCAAAGTCTACAAGTATGGTGCTACTTGTACTCCATAGTTTCAAGCCTGCCATCTCTCAAGAAAGTATCTTGTACACTAGTAGAATGGCAGGTATCATGACAGACTAATATTTGCAGTGAACAAGTTAAAATCAATATCAAACAGCTTGTAACCTTCTCTCCGACACTCTCTTCTAGCTAGGTACTAAATAGCTTCTATTGCTTGCAGATTAAAATCACTCGAAGTTGCAATTGTCAGCCCCAACGCTATCACAATTAGAGATGCCAACACCCAACACATAATTTCAACAACATAAACAAGCATTATCACTAGATCAAGTAAGAAAGCACCTTAGAACACCCTTCCAAAGAATTTCAATAGAGATCATTTCAGGGCTCCTAAAAAAACATAAAAATAAAATACTAATTATACATAGAACAGTAAAAGAAAATTAAATACTTTGGCAAGCATACAGTTCCATTGTGATTCGGCAGGAGAAGTACCTTGTCAACAGCTTGCTGGAAGTAGTGAGCTGCATTATCAAAATAGTCCTTTGCCTCATCTTGGTCTCGAGTCAAAAATACATTTGAAGTATGTGCATTTCCCAAGCACCAAATGGTATCATGTTTCTCAGGATTAAGCAACAATACCTCCTCCAACTTCGAAATTGCATATGCCACATTTACAAATTCAAAAATTGCAAATTACTTAATAAACTAAAGACTATTGATGAGTCATAAAGCTAAATTAAACACACACACTGACACACATCACTAAATATGTTTTGCCCCAACACATTACTAATTGAGAAAAAAGTTACCACCTTGAATCATCATTTTCGAATCAGGGACATTCTGAAATTGAGACAACTCTCATAAAGCTCCAGCCCGCCTAGTCAAGTTCTAAATTTAGAAATTAGAATATGTTAAAACACAAATTCTCAAACACTCAATGAACACTAAATTAAATTAAAACAAGTTGAAAGCTCGGCATTGAAAAGTAGCAATCAAGTGGTGAGACGGAAGGATGAAAGGATGAAGATGAAGATACGAACATTGGCATCGAGAGGGTTCTTAGAAGAAGAAGATATGATCGAAGTCGCTCTACTGCATATCCATGGCAATGGAATTTTTTAGGTTTTGTTTTTGCTATGTACAGACAATAGGGCTTCACGGGGGAAATGGTACACTGAGGCAGCTCTTCTTCCTCAGCTGTTATGACAATCAACAACCTGCAGAAAATAAAAATAAAAATTAACAAATAAAAACTACATAGAAAATAAAAATAAAAACTGTAAGAAAATTAAAAAAATGAGAAATAACAAAAATCACCAAAACTAGTGGTGGCTCTGATGGTAGAATGGTGGGTCGCTCAAAGGGTAGGGAAACATTAAATGAAAATCAAAAGAGAGAGAGTAGATTCGGGCTTTGTGAACAATAGATCGAAGAGTAGATCTGGGACATTAAAGAAAGAGCTAGGAATAGGAGATGAGAAAGAGATTCAGAGGGAAAAAGGAAAAGAGGAGAAAAGAAAAGTGACAATAGAGGGGAGAGAGGCAAGGTGGGTATTGGCGTCAGAGTTTTGGTCTAAAAAGGTTGAGCACCAAAAAACAAACAGAAGGGTTGATATGTGGGTTTTGGGAAGGTGGAGTTATGGCCTCCGGTGGATGGAGGGTGGAGCTTTTGTTGGTGTGAACAAAGGGTGGAGCTCGATCTGGAAACTGGCGATGAAGGAGAACAAAGAGAGAGTGTGGGTTGAAAGAGAGAGCGTGAGTTGAAAGAGTAGGATTGTTATCATTAATGCAGCTTCCGCTTTTTGTCAAATACAAAGAGCCGTAAATCCTTTTTTTTATGTAATTTGTCCAACACAACGGTTTTGTGTAAAACCATTGTGTTTAATAGTTTAAAAAAAATCTAAGGCTAAATATCATTGGATATTATACCTTTATATAACAGTTTTTACAAAACCGTTGTGTAGTAAATGAAGATAACGGAAAAAATGCAAACCATTATCTATTGATCGATGTCTGTTTATATTATTAATATTTATCTAACATAGCTAAAGCCATAATATTCCTTTGGTCACCGATTGCTCCAGTCAACATGCCTCGGAGACACAGTTATGTTAGAAAATCGGTGAACCTAAATGCTTACCGTCGATTGTGGTTTGACGATCCTTGCGAAGAGACTACACTAGGTGATGCATGTTCTCAGACTAGATCCACTCCAAACCCATACGGTGAGAGGGAATTTAGGAACAATTTGATTAACATTTGGGTGCCTACTCACATGTTGTGCCTAGGACAGCCCCCCAACATCAATGGTGAGTTAAATTACTCTCCACCACCCCTTACTCCTGTAACAAATGCTGTGGTTGACAGGGCAATGGCTGTGAATGTTCCACACTCACATACTAGTGTGAGCATTGGTACTGTTTGAGAGAAAAAGGTCTCTAAAGGCATAACTCAGAAAATCACCATTGAGGATGATCTTATGAACACTGCTTCATATCCATTTAAACTCTCACATGCAGCAGGCTTCCTTTCTGACTTAGAAGCTGGACCATCCAGGGCAAATAAAGGAAATGCAGGAAATGAAGGAAATGAAGTAATAACCACCACAAAGGCACATGCCCCTCCATCACATGACACAGAGTACAACATGTACGTCCCTGATACGTATGAGTCAGAATGCACAGACATATGGGAAAAATTGGTCAACATAGATCAGTTGATTGTAATGGTTCATTTGCCTTTGGTTGTTGTTAATTTCATTAACACTTTCCGGACTTCCTCCATTTAAACTTGTTTCATGAATTTAGCTGAAATGTACTTGCTCCATTGCATGTGAGTTAAATGTACTGGTGTTGTTGTTATTATATAGTTAGTGTTTAACTTTACCTTCACTCCAGTGTCCATTGTAATATAATTAACACGTGAGTGTGGCAATGTACTACATGTTGCGAAATAGTTATGTTATTCATTGTGCCTGTAATGACCCGTACCTTTTAAGTACACTATAATAGGGTCCAACGTTGACTTTTGATTGTAGTAAGATTTTAGCTTTGACCTTAGGTCCGTTAAGAAGGTCTTGAGCTCACGAGTTCATTGACACGCGGCATGGGTGATTTAGAGCCACGGATAGAAAGTTATGAACGTGAAAAGAGACCCAAAGTTGACTTTTTGAATTACCCAAATTTCAGAGTTGACTTTGACATGGTTGTGTAGAGCTCGACTCCAAGAATTCGTAGACACGTAGCATGCGTCGTTTGGAGCTACGGTTTGTGAAATACGGAGGTTCAAAGTGAGGGGCAAACTTGTAATTACATTGCAATTGGTTTAAATTTCCAGAAATTTCTGGAAACTTCCCCCCTTTATTTCTCTCTCTTCTCTCCCCTCTCTCCACGCGAAGGCAGCAGCAGCCCCCAGCCCGTTCTCCTCTTCCTCTCTCCCCTGCGTGATGCCAGCCTTTTTCCGACCACCTAGATCACCGGCGACGTCCCCTAGCCGCCGGCCAGCAACCCAGCCTCCTTTCCTGTCGCCCCAAGCCCCTTCCTTTCTCTCTCCCGATCTCTCTCTCTCTTGTGTGCGACTGGAGTTTCCAGCTCCAGCCATCTCCGGCGACGGTAGGCGACGGGACTGGCCGAGAATTACTCCCCAGCCGCCAGCCAGCCACCCCGAGCTCCCCCACGACAGCCAGCCTTCCCCCGACGCGAAACGACGCCGGAAAAGCACCCATCCCGCCGCCACTTGTTCGTCAATTCCGGCCAGATTTCGGCGTCCATCTCCTTGATTTTAGGTGGGTTTTTCTCCTCACCCTTTGGGCTTCCCTTCCCTTATTGTTTGGTTGTTCAATTTTGAGAAATTGTGAGAGATTGAATTTGGGAGATTATAGGCCATTTTCGGGTTTTGCATGGGTGTTTGAAATCGAATCAAATTGTTAGGTGTTTAAGGTAATTTCCGTCATTAAGAACATGTAATCGAAGTTTGGAACGAGAAATTTGGGAAATTATTGAGGAAATTGGAAGTTTGATCGTTGGTCCTTATGCCCATTTCGAGATTTCTAGAAATTTAAGGTGTTTACGATGATTTAATTAAAATTGGGTGTGATTTTCACCTTTAGGAACGATCTATTGAGGTTAAGAATAGTTGGTTTGAAGGAAATCGGAGAAATGGTGAGTTTGGGGCGAAATTGGACACTTTTTGGTTGTCGAAACGACACCTGGACGACGCTCGGTCAAGTTAGGTAGAATGGAGGTTAATTGAG
>QANT01000901.1:0-11593 GCA_003254885.1 Purshia tridentata
GGGTCGGGGTGTGTCAGTTTGGTCGGGGTGTGTCACTTTATTCAGTCATTTAATGCAGAACCAGTGCTTCCACCACTCAGTGCTCAACCTTGTGAGGTGGAGAGTGTCTTAAGAAATCAGTACAAAGATGCGATGACTAAGCTCCAGCCCCAGAGCAAGAAGCTTGACTTGCTTCTTGTTATTTTGCCAGATAATAATGGCTCTCTTTATGGTATGTATTTCAATTCAACTAACCCCATTATTTTATTCTTCATTAGATTTCTTTAGCAAAAGTTCTAGATTCATTTATTTTATGATTTCCATCCAGGTGATGTGAAACGGATTTGTAAGATGAATATCGGCATAGTATCCCAGTGCTGTTTGTCAAAACATGTGGTTAGAATAAGTAGACCATATTGTCTAAACATAGCGCTGAAGATAAATGTGAAGCTTGGGGGAACGAACATAGTGCTTGCTGATGCACTGTCAGAATGTATTCCCTTAGTCGCAAACAAGCCTACTATATTGTTTGGTGCAAATGTTGCCCATCCTCAGCCAGGGGATGACAAAAGCCCATCAACTGCAGCTGTATGTTATCAAATATATGTCTATGCGCCTTATCTAGTATATATGTATGTTTTTTGTCTGAATTCATGTAGAGTAGGGCTTTAACTGATTCAATGTTGTATACAATGCAGGTTGTTGCATCTATAGACTGGTCTTACTTTACCAAGTATGTTGCGTCGATTCGTGCTCAAGCCCATCGCAAAGAGCTCATCCAAGATCTCTTCATAATGATAAACTCTCTCTCTCTCTCTTTTTCCCCTCCCCAGCGTATTGTGATTGTTTTTTATTTGTTTTGAGTTATGAACCTAATGGTATGCTGATGTTATGTGTGCGTATAAGAGCTCAGTAATCATATTTGTTATTTATTTTTTTCTACTACAAATTTTATGACTTGTAGAATTAAATTGTATCTGTCTTTTTTTGCGAATGCAGTGAATTGCTTATATCGTTTTATAAAGCAAATGGTCGACTGCCTCAATGCATCATATTTTACAAGCATTTTTTAAGTTCCTTTACTTTGTTTCTATGATCTATGTAATCATGTCTTCCAGTCTTATGGTGTGTGTGGCTGTGCGTATATCTTTGTGTTGCAGGGATGACATTAGTGAGGGGCAATTCTCCCAAGTTATAAAAGATAAAGTTTATGCAATTCTTAAGGTAAATCTACATTGTGGGATCAATCTTCAGTTGGCTATTGTTATCTCTTTTTATATTTTATATCGTAATTGGTTAACGTTTCATTTTTTTTATATGTTTGTTTTCCTTCAGGCATATGTTTCAATGCATCCAAACTATAAACCTCCTGTGACATTTGTTGTGGTTCAGAAGTGTCATTGTACAAGGTTATTTGTCAACAACCATTACAACCCTAGATCATCTGACGAGAGTGGGAATATATTACTAGGTAGTTAATGTTTTTAAGTATGGAATTTGTTAGTTATGTTTTTCAGCCTTCATATACATGATCTCTGCCCCTCCATTATTCTTTAGGTACGATTATGGACTCCAAAATCTATCATCTAGTTGAGTTTGATTTCTACTTATGCAGTCATGCCGGAATTCAAGCAACGATCTTTTCCTTGTGTTTGTATGGGTATTTGCTTATTATGCAGACTGTTTTATAAACCTGTAGACAATATGTTATGACAGGGTACAAGCCATCCAGCTCATTACTATGTGTTGTTGGATGAAAACAAATTTACTATGAATGCACTCCAGTCACTCACATATAATCTATGTTATACGTAAGTTGGTTGATTTATTCCTTTCCATGAACCATAAACTACCATCTTTAAATATGGTCATTTTTTTTTTTTTTATGTTGTATGTTTTCAAGACCATAAATGTTGTGCTAATAATTGACCTTACTCTTTCAAATATACGAGATGTACATGCTCTGTTTCTATTGGTAAACTCCCTCACTCTTTGACCTACCAATAATTTTTTAGCCTAAATGCATCTATTGCCTATGTTTGTTTGTTGTTTTTTATTTTTCCATGCTCATGGCCTTGTCCTTAGTTTCATTTTTTTAATAAATAAATATTAAATACTCTGCTGAACTGTCTCAACTCAGTTCTTCAATTGACACTTTTGCAGTGCCTCCCGTTTAATATGCCCATCTTGCTGTACACCGAGCTCAATTCTATATTGGACCAGAGATTCGGCAGTGGTTCATCAACAGGTGGTGCTCCTGAAAGTGAAGGCATGGGTGGTGGTGCACAGAGTAGTCGAACACCAAGCATGAAAGATTTTGTGAGGCCCTTGCCTACCCTCGAGGATGATGTCAGAATAGTTATGTTCTACTGTTAGAGGGATGTGTGTAATGTCATTTTGAAATTTGGCAATGGAATTTTAGCGGATTCAAATAATATATTTTGGTATATATATTTATGAACAAACCAAACTTTGGGTTTGTACATGTGTGAATATTTTGGTTTTTTTACTCAAATGCCACCTAAACTATAGGGGGTGTGCTCTGAACTTTGAGGTGACACTTGTGTTTTTGTATGTGAACCTAAGGAATAATCAATATATTCCCTGCTACCCATCACCTCTGAATTTTTAGGGTCCGAAGATTGATCCCATTGTGGTCAATCTTGTGGAAAAAACATGTGTTGTCCACCAAATACTATGGGAATGTGAATGAAGAACAACCATATCTTTTTGAGGTCATTGAAAATGGGATATGGAGAACTCTCCCTAAAATCAATTTTACTCATTGTTAGATAAGAATGTATGATCTACTCACTCTTCTAGAGTTAGTGGATCCACTTCAACACAAATCCATAACATGATATTAGGCATACGGCATATGACATCAATTTTCTTTCAATATATATGAATTTCATAGATATTGGTTGAGATTTCTATCATTTTGTATCTACTTTATTCATTTATAATATTGCATTTATCAAGTTTTGGCTTCTCTGCTTTTTGTTTTTTTATATATTGGCTTAAATTTCAAGATTCAATTTCATCTATCAACATTATTATTGTTGATAGATGAAATCATAAAATTTCATCTATCAACATTATTGTTGTAGTGACTCTAGTAGATAGTCTTTTGAACTGATAATATGCATATCAAAAGCTAGTCAAAAGTGTTCTTTTTGGGCCAGCAAGTTAGTGTGAAAGACTGAAAGGTGCCAAATGAATAATTGATGAACAAATTAGTATGGTTGTTCCCGAAATGGAAATCCTTAGAAATTTAGAACCCACCAGCTCCAACTATTCCCAAATTGGCAGCATATGTTCCAACAGTATTCGAAATTCTTAAGACAATTAGCAAAGAGTTGATATTAGTTCATACCAAATTTGTAAGTACATATATACTAGTGCTTTAAAAATTTACATTAGGGTCTGAAAGCATATCATATAATTAAAATTGAAACTTTAATTTAGTTTCCTAGAAGGTTTGCAGCAGTATGGACTAATATTGGTTTTGTTTTTTGAGTAAGTGGTGAAATTGGTTTATTGACTCATGCTTAGTCAACTTCATTTGTTTTCACAAGTTGACATGTGGACTAGTATTAGTTTTTATTTTTTGTTCAAGTGGTGAAATTGGGTTATTGACTCATGCTTAGTCAACTTCAGTTGTTTGCACAAGTGGACAATATGGATTGATTTTAGCTTTATTTTTTGTTTAAGTAGTGAAATTGCAGCCACTGACTTCACCTAATGGTTTATGTCTCTAACTTTTTTTAGTGGGCTAAATATAAGAATAAGTAGAGCATCAATATGGAGGTACAACTTGATGAGGTGCGAATTAAATGGGCAGACTTTGTGATCTCCAATTATTTGTAGAAGTGTGTGGTACGTTTGTGGTGCAGCTCAACAAATATATTTTGTTATTTTGGAGATATTTAGGTGAAAATATATATGCTAGCTAGCTAGCTGGAATGCTATTTTTTTTTTTGTAAAGACCATACAGTAAGATATATATAATTAGCACGTGGTGCTGTGCATGTGGTTTTAATTTGTAAATGTGGCCAGATTTTAGCAATGTGTCTCAAGCTTATACCAATCTTGGTAAGATAGTTATGCTAAAGATAGAATAAGTGCACTACTACTTGTGGTATTAATTTTTGTAAATGTGGGCAGGTTAATTCATTTTTGTCTTAGTTTGAAGCTTTTAAGAACAAGTACTTAATATTTATGTAATGAATGAATATTGATGGCTTAAATGAATGGATATTCTTGGTTAAATGGATTCTTAGTTGAATGTTCAATTTGGTTGCATAGAATTGTGGTTGAATAGATCATGTAGGACTAAATGAAAGATATAGAGGGACAAAATGCATCCCAAATAGGTATATATATGTTTTTGGACCCAAAAAAACTAATTTTAAAACCTTAATATGTCACAAAAATTGATATATTAGACATCATTTATCTCTCAAAAATTGAAATTATACAGAGTTTATACATCTAAACTGATGGAATAACTAACATATGAAGAAATTTAGACATGAGTTATTTCGATCAAATTGATTTGTGAAATAATATCCACATCAACTGTTTAGTTAAAATAGACATCTAAATAACTTTAAACATGTCTAAACAACATACATGTAAAATAATATACACATTAGTTATTGAAAGCAAAACTAATATTTGAAAACATATAGTCATCAATTATTTAATTAAAACTGACATGAAATGTAATATAGAAATCAATTTGAAAACTGATAACTATTGGAGGAATAGTTATTACTGCGGGACATCAGTTTTTTAGGTATTTCATATCAGTTTTGGACTGATGTGTATAAACATTATTGTTGTAGTGGGTAAGGATTCGGTGATCATTCGTTTCCCTTAACCCAAGAGCAAAATTGTAATTATATGAATACGGATATCGTTTTCTTTCCAAAAACAAAATATGCTACTTGAGATTCTATTTTTTTTCAAATTTATTACTCTTCTTTTCTCTTAAAATCCAAGGTTATCCCATCATTATTCCAACAACTGTGAAAATAAATCACTATATTGTATTCATACTTATGGCTACAAAACAAAAAACAAAATATGCTACTTGAGATTCTTTTTTTTTTTCAAATTCATTACTCTTCTTTTCTCTTAAAATCCAAGGTTATCCCATCATTACTCCAACAACTGTGAAAATAAACCACTATATTGTATTCATACTTATGGCTACAAAACATCAAAATAAGGAAATCACAAAAACTTTTAATAAAGAAATAAAAAATATCGAAATAATTAAAACATTGAAATGATCGAAATAAAAAAATAATAAAATAACAAAATAAAGAAATACTGAAATAATGAAATAATGTAATAACAAAATAACAAATAATGAAATAAGGAAATAGGAATAATCAAAATAATGAAATAATTAAAATAACAAAATAATAATTAACGAAATAATGAAATAATGTAATAACAAAATAAGTAAATAATGAAATCATCAAAATAACAAGATCACAAAAACATCAAAATAACAAAATTTTAACCATCCAACTTTCATCCTTATTCAACTTCTTATTCGAAAAAAAAAAAAAAAAAAANCTCATAAAGTCTACATGTGCCTATAAAGATTACATTTTCTCGAATAAGTCTAAGATTCCATATACTTTAATATCTAGAGTATCAAAATCACAACCATTTAAAACAAGAATTCTATACTTTCAAATAACTAAAATCTAATAATTCAAATTTATTCCATACACTTAACTTGTCACAACAAGTTCTACCCAATATTATCCTTACACTTAACACGTCTCCACGAACTCTACCAAAGTTTACCCTTACACTTAACATGATTCCACATGTTTTACCCGAAGTTATCTAATCCCTATGCTCTGACCACATTGTCACGTTTCAACCCAAAATTAAAGAGTAAATCCTGAATTATGCAGTGAATCACACTCTAATTATATAATTAGCTTTAATAACAAAAATGTAACATGGAAAATAAGATAAATAAAAATAAACTTCTTATAACTACCGTATTACAGTTGAATTCTAGCTTACTATACAAACTCAGTCATTCTTCTATACTTTACATCGCTCTCGACTCAAGTCAAAATCAAACTCTAACTTGGTTCACACTTAATCAAAACAACTACTTCTGGCAGGCTCCGCACTAACTCTCGTTACAATACCTACAAAGTCTATGAGGGGATGAGTTCTAACGAACTACTTAATAGGGACATAAGACCGTAATAGGCATAATTAATTAAATTGAATCTCACTAAAAACATACAATCATGAAACATATAATATAACATGTAATAATATTAGTGATGCATGAATGCTATGCTGCACTTCCTTATTAAACTCATTGAAAAATAAATTGCATTATATCATTTTAACCGCTGCTAAAATGCAAGATATCCTAACTTCAACAATAACCGAAGATCCCAATGCCCCTTGGGCTTATTAGATCATTTTATTAGTCGCAATTGAAAGGGCTTCACTCCCCGAGCAAACTGTGAATGTAAATATAACACCCAATCCCTACTCACCACAACTCCATTTTCAATGAATCATGTTTCATATTTAAATAAATTCATTACTAATCATTTATAATAATAAACTAATTTATATGATGCTCAAGTAATTCATATTAGTCACGTTTTAGCATGCATATTACATTTTTCAACAAAGATTGAATAAAATCAAAACACATGCCAAGGTGCCTTAGATCCCCCTACCTGACTTTCAGAGCTTAGCCTGCTTTCACAAGTCCAATCGAGAAAGTTCTAAGTTGTCCTTTCCATCCCATCAACACCGATTTACTTGACTGATCCAAATCCTAATTCCAATACACAATCAACCATCTTAAGATAAGTCCAAACTACTTAAATCCAAGTACCTTCACATTATTATGGAGATAAACATTACTTTCAGATAGTATCGTTTGGGTCAAACTTGGTGAGAAACCGACAACACATGTTTCAGTGAAAGTAATTGAAAAATGACAATTATGCTCTTAGATTAAACCAAGAGTCTAAAGTTACAATCTAAGGTTACTCTTGCTAGATTCTAATCTGAATACAAATAGATTAGAGTAAATCAAAGAATGAGGTTAGACCTGAGGTTTAGTGGGAAATTACCAAAATACCATTTTGACTACACGAGGTCTAAGTTCACTTTTCGACACACTCTAGCGATGACATGAGTTGGGTTTAATAACCAGATATCTAGAGTTGTTTACTTAGGGTTTTGGAACTGGTTTAGGGTTTAGTGACCGAAAAGGCATCGAAACGAGAGTTTTCGAGCCGACCTGTTCAAGATCAACACTTCATCTCGAACACAACCATAGTTCACGCCAAATAAAAACATGGCTAAAAGAATGGTCGGAATGAGTGGCAGCAACCACAAACGGTGGTTGTCTGATCCCAAACAATACACAAACACTCACAAAAAACGTAATCGAACCTGTAATTGAGCCTCTCAAAGTCCAATTGGTTTGAAAAGGAGAAATCCACCACCAACCCACCCCCACAAGTGGTGGTGCTAGTGATGGTAGTGGTTGCCCAACCTAGAAATTACAAAATTGATATAGAAATCAAGCCCAATAAAAAATAAACCACTTCAATTAGCTTAAAAACCACTTGAATTCAACCTCCCAAAGCCAAATTTAAAGTCATTTGAAATGGGTTTAAAACCCTAGAAATTCAATTTGACAAATTCACAAAATTGAAGACAAGACCATGGGGGAATGAAAGCCCATGGCATAGAGAGGAAAACCCACCAAAAATCATGGTAGTTGGTGACTTGAATCGATCAAAATCGATGTTGGAAGATGACGGTGTTGCACGTGGGTTTCTAGGTGGGGTCTTGGGTTTTACTAGTTTTATGAGTAAGTGAAGGCTAAGGGGAAGAAGAGGGAGGGGAGGTGAGCTAGAGGAGCTTTCAACCTTCAGCAACGGTGGTCGAACGCATGCCCACGTGCTGGTAAGTCTTAGACAGAGAGAGTGCAAAGACAAAAGAGAAAAGTGGTGGGAGAGAAAGCGAGACACGAGAGAGGGGAGAGAGAAATTAAATGAAATTATGGTTTGAGGGGTTTTTCAAATCTTAAAGTCTACTTACCAAAATGCCCCTCAAAATAAAACACCCATAACTTTTAGACCGTAACCCGAATCGACTCACAATTTGCGTCTACATGCTCATGGGATTGAGACTTTTCCAACGAGACTAAAATCAAAGTCGGGCCTTTCCTAATTTTTATTGCTCTCCATGGCCCACTAAAAATACTTAAATTCAAAATATATCACCAAAATGAATTCTGAGGTCTGAAAAGCATTTTGTAAAATACTACAACGTTGTCTCAATTAATCTTATTTTTTCGCAACCTCAAATCCATTTATTAACAGTCAAAATTCCACAAATAAATTACAAAGTCTCCAAATTAATAACGTAATTATCCATAAATCATAATTACTTCAAAATAAATCATAAATTAATTTTCGGAATCTCACATACTCCATTCCATGCCAATTTCTAGTGTAATAGAAGTATCGTATCTAGTAATTACCAATATAATCAATTATTAATTATTGATTATCATTCTCAGTTGCCATGCAAATTTATCATGCGATATAGGCAGCACATCAACTCTCAACAACGCTAACAATTATCATCACAATTATATATTTAATTGTGTTCAAGAATAATCCAATTAAGCTCTTATGCTTAAAATCATTATATACTTAATTATACCTCGGCCCATTTTAGCCAATCTTGTGTCTTGGCTCATACAGTTAACAAAGATACAACTACCAATAATAGTTATCTAACAGACATTAATCATCTTTACCGAGTAATTATTTAATCAAATTATGATATCCAATTATGAGATACGTGCTTTACATGCATTCAACAAAAAAGAGCTTATGTGAATTTTCTAGAGTGTGTTCTAACTCATTTCAATTTATTATCAAGTACATGAAAACCCTTTTATTAATTCAGTTATTAAGAGTCTAAACCAATTCATGTTTATCTCACCAAATAGGTAAAGCAAACTCAGTAGTCATCACCTTAATTATCTACAAAGAATTTCAATAATAATAACAAGTTAAATGCCAAGTCAATGACCAATAACAATACAATCAAGAAAACATCTCAAATAAACAACACCAACAACTAGTTGTGATGTCACAATTAATTGGTGTACCGTTTGGCTACGATACCATTTAATTGAAAAATTAAGTCCAACTTACAATTCTACAGTTATCCTCTTAAACTGGAATAAAAAATATTATCCTCAAATAATCATATAGGCAAACAATTGGTAAACATAAATAACAAAACCAAGACAAAAGAACAATAAAGTCTCACCCACCTGGATTCCAAGCAACCGTAGTCAGCTCGTACACCACACCACATGAGATCCATCGTCTACTCATTTTGTCCCTTGAGGGTCATGTAAAATGAGCAAACTGCTCTTATGACTTAATCGAAAGTCTAGGGTTTAATCCAACGTTAGTTCAAAACTAAATCGAGTAGATTTAGTGGAATGAATATGAATGCCCTCGTTGGTAAAGTACCAAACCAAGGTTTTAAATTTTGGGTTTGACAATCGAAATGATGTTTAGGTAAGGATTCTCGAGCCAACGTACCTATTAAGACCTAACTACCAACTAAAATTTGAATTCAGGGTTCATTATCAAGTCTTACAAAACAATCAACAAGTCAAAATTGACTAAAGAGGCTTAAGAATCGAGGAAAGGGCATAGAATGCCTCTGTTCGATCCCTGCGCCGCTGCAATGGCCACTTGCATGAACAATCAATTTTCTAGCAAGATCTCTGATTTCAAAACTTTCTACATGGAATCAAAAATCTCAACGTGAGGAATAACTTTTACAACTGGGCTGACCCGAAAAGGTGGTCAGAACTCGCCAGAAAACTCTACCGGATCACAAATTCTCAATTTTTCACAAAACTCAAAAATTAACCAACAATTCCATATGGATTTTAAAGCCCATGTAAAGAGAAAGAGAACCCAACAAAAATCACAGCCAATAGTGCCTAGAAACAGCCGAAATAAGAGAAATTCTTCAGCAAGTCACACAAATGGTTTTGGGCTGGGTCTCGGATTGGCTAGTTTTCTGGGGAAAATGAAGCACGTGGGGCTGAAGAGAGCGAGGTGATGAGTCTAGGGTGACCAAAACTACCCCTATTTGTAACGACCCATACCTTCCTAAGTGAATGTTAATAGGGCCCAACGTTGACTTTTGGTTCTAGTAAGATTCTAGTTTTGACCTTGGGTTCGTTAGGAAGGTCTTGGGCTCACGAGTTCATTGACATGCAGCATGGGTCGTTTAGAGCTATGGTTAAAAAGTTAGGAACGTGTTAAGGGACTCAAAAGTTGACTTTTTAAATTACTCGGATTTTAGAGTTGACTTTGACATGGTTGCGTAGAGCTCGACTTCACGAGTTCGTATACATGTAGCATGCATCATTTGGAGCTATGGTTTGGAAAATACGGAGGTTTAAAGTGAGGGGCAAACGTGTAATTATGATAAAGTGGCATTTAATAATCCAGAAATTTCTGGAACCTTCTTCTTTTCCCTTTTATTTCTCTCTCCTCTCCCCCTCTCTCCCGCACTCTCACTCTTCTCTCTCTCTCTCTCCTCCTCTCTTCAAGGCCAAACTTTGAATGGCCATAACTCCTTCGTTTGATGTCCGATTCTGGCGATCTTGGTATCGTTGGAAAGCTATCGACGATGCCCTTCCACTGATAGTCTCAGATCATCATTCCGATCAGCCTTGAAGACGCAGCAGCCCAGTTACAGTTGCGCCACCGCCATCGTTCTTCGTCGATTCCGGCCATTTCCAGCCTTGTTTGGGTCAGATTCTTAGTGGGTTTTACTCCACTCTTCGTGTGCTTCCTTTCCCCTAAGGTATTGTCCTCTAAATTTGAGTATTTTCATTTATCAATCTTTGGGGTTTACACACCCATCTTGGGTTCTCTTGGAAAACTAAGATTGGGTGGTATTTGACAGGACCGACCCCGAAACCTTCCATTTCATTTCGAGGTCACCCTGTGGGGTCCCACGTCCCTCGGACATAGGGCCCACTACCCTAAAATTTCTAACCCTCCTAGGAAAATCTTGTATATGCAAATATTCTGCCGAAAATTCGGCAGCACTTCCCCTGAAAATGTCACTTTTCCAAATTTTCCAAACCTGTTAAATACACTTCTAACTGTTCAGCTTCCCTACCACAACCATTTTAGGCCTCCGGCCTATCGTATATTTTATACTTAGTTACATAAGTAGCTACCAAATTTAGACATCATAACTAATACATATTACAGTCAAAAGATTTCTACCCTCAATGACGGGAGCGAAGATCCACCTCGACGCGTAAACTGTTCTACGGGCCGCCGCTTCTACCTGGGGGAAACATCAAAACACAAAAATAACTTCCAAATGAGATAGGCTCAGTGAGTAGATATTTAAATCAAAGGTTTATTTAGAACCAACAATATAATAAATTTATAGCGTCTGGACTCACAAGTTAATTTATTTTCCCCCATATGAAGATATTATTTTTCATCGTTTACTTTCGGCAAACACA
>QANT01000904.1:0-35416 GCA_003254885.1 Purshia tridentata
CTAACGGACCCAAAGTCAACGCGAAAAGTCTTCCCAACAAAAAGTCAACTTTTGCCCTCTTTTTAAAAGTCAAAACTTTAAAAATTGAAACGCCAAAACGCTTTACTTTCCAGATAAAATCCCAAAAATCTTTTAAAAACTTTTCGAAACACTTTTGAAAGGTGCGGGGTGTTACACCAATCGTTGACTATCTTAAGGACAATATTTCGGGCAATCGTCCATCGAGCAAACCCAACACCTTAGAGCTATTTAAGAGAAGAGTATAAGTGGAATAAAAGTTTGTCATCCACGAGACCTATACAACTCTGTTGATATATGTCATGTCCCAAAACAGAGCCCGAAAAAAATGGCACTTTTTGGAGCACTTGACAGCCGCCATGCCGACTTTCTAACTTTAGAACGTGTCACCAAGGTTTAGCAACACCATTCTAGAATTAAATAACTAACGTAAGGCTTGTTTGAGAAAAGATGGGTTGGATCAGAGAAAAAAGTGTGTAGCAGAAATCATTTTAAAATAACTTCAAAATGCATTTTAAATAAAGCCAACCCAAGCAGGTAAGAAGTTTTATAAAAGAGATAAATGCACCATTGGTCCACGAACTATTGCTATTTTCCCAACTTGGTCCACAAATTAATTTTCGTATCACTTTGGTCTACGAATTCAAGTTCTCGGCCCAACTTGGTCCATTCTGTAACGTTTGGCCCATTTGGCCGTTAAAACCCATCAAGTGTGTCGCATATGCCTTTTTTATGGGCAAAATAGTATTTTTGCTCATCCATTACATTATTTCCCTTAGCCAAAAATCTGAGAATTTCTTTTGAAAACCATTTTATTCGAACAAAGAAGCATTTGAAGGGCTTTTGGGTGAAAACTTCACTAAATCTCCAAATTTCATTTGAAAGGTTGTTGGGTTGATTCGGATTGGCTAAATTTTGTGTAAATGGCGATGGAATTTCGAGTGGGACGGGAGACTCTAAGATACAGTAAGTGTGAGATTCTCTGCAATTGAAAGACCCATTCCAATTAATCACATCCACACTTGGGAAAACAAAGAAAAACAACACTTTGTACAAAGCCCATTATCTTTGGTATTAAGCATGACTCAAAATCTTCTTCCCGGATTCAAATCAATCCAACTAGTTTTCATCACCGCAAACCTTCCGCAATGACAGTACCAACTTTGACCAAAGGAATTGTGGGCTAAGGGTGATGAGTTGGATGACATTGGTATGGGAACTCTAGTGGAGGCTTAGCTGGTCTAGGACCTCTTCTCTAATCCTAAACTGTGGGTTTAATAGAAGAAAAGAGAGATAAAGGAGGGAGAAAGAAGAGAGAAACTATTAGCGGGCTCGGACAACAAAAATGGTGCCAGAGGTTGGGAGGACAAGAGGGAAGGGAGGGAAATAATGTAATGGGTGAAGAAAATATTATTTTGCCTATAAAAAAGGGCATATGCGACGCACATGATGGGTTTTAACGGCCAAACGGACCAAGTTGGGCCAAGAACTTGAATTCGTGGACTAAAGTGATACGAAAATTAATTTGTGGACCAAGTTGGGAAAATAGCAATAGTTCGTGAACCAATGGTGTATTTATTTCTTTATAAAAATACCCTTAAAAACAACATGGCGTTCAAAGAGGTCATGCTTGACTAACGATTTCAAAGTGGGTACCAATCAACTACTCGAAAGCTGTTCCGAAAATTTCAAATGAAATGGAAAGATAGATAGAACTGATAAATTAGAGTTCAACAAAGCAATCGACTTGACAAATGGGAAAGACCTTAAGATGTCCAGCAAGATATCCAATTGCCTCGCTTAACCAACTAATCAAGATGGTCAATCGGAAACTGATCTGCAAAAGAATGCAGTAGGGGGTAAGCATCACAAATGATTATCGCTTTCCTTCGAGGGACCCTAGCTGGGTTTGAAAATATTAGGTAAAAATATTCATAAAATATAGTCAGTGTCAAAAACAGCGAAAAAGATTCACCAATCAAAAACCAATATCAATGTTCAATCATTGAAAATCTACAAAACCTTTGATGATACGTATGCAGTTTTCTCAAAACCTTTTAGGGTACCTGAGTATCATTAATTGATAATCGATCACAAACGGCCAATTACACTTACTAAGCACAAAGCAAGATAATGTAGTGAAAGTATCGATTATCACGGTAGTACTCCTTAATCTAGCCTCTCCAGAAAGACAAATTGACTAGCTTGTCCATACATACCATTTTCGGAATTTAGGGGATCAAAACCCAAGGTCAATGTTTTTCGTAACTCTTTACTCTCAGATCATCAATAACAACAAAAAACCGTGCAATGTGGCATACAAAAATGATGCAGAGGTTGCAAGTAACAATATTTAATAGCATATATATATGTGTATGAAAACAGTCCCAATGGTCAGGGTGTGAGAATCCCCTTACCTGGTGTCTAAGTTTAACCTTTTTGTACTTCCACAGCACTAAGTCCTTAAATCCTTCTCTGGAAAAACTGGAAATCTAAATCCAACTTTAGTAAAAGTAAGTTCGACAAAACTTCAGCAAAGTTTTGGCATGACCTTACCTTTCGATCATGCCTTCCCAGAAAATTCTAGAAACTTGTCTATTAAGACCAAGTCTCTGTATTTTTGGAACTTAAGATTTCTACTTAACCAAATTTTATTTTAAGTTTGGAGGTTAACCACTTAAAGTCCAAAAAATCATGACCAAGTCGATATAGGGGAGACTGGGGGATCAATCCCAATGTTCCTTAAGCCGACAATAGCAACAACAGTCGTGACTGACCTCAACATCATGTCGTTCGATTAATTTAATTGGGTGGCTTCAAATAATTGTTAGATTGATTGATTAACAAATAAACAAGTCTAAGTAATTAAGTAAGCAAAGCAAATAATTCCAACTTAGTTTGCATGCTTCTTACTTTTTAGGTTTTAGCAATTACATAATTAATTGATTTTATTTATAATCCAACTTAATCAATTAAATTATGCAATTTATATCCTACTTTAAACGTGATTAATTAATATAATAATCTAACTTAACTAATTAATCATATATAAAAACCTTAAAGAGAATGAGAAGATTCATTTACCTAGTTGAAGACCTCCTTTGCTTAATCTCCACTAAAGAATTGCTAAAACACCAAAAGTAAAGGCTAATAAGTAACTAAATTAAACTTAAACAACTAAACCAAAATTTAAAGTTTACCCTAAGACTTACTTCAGCACGATGGAAATTGGGCAGGGCTTTGCCGTGGAAAAATGTTATTTTTGATTAGAGAAATTAATCATCACCTTTATGGGGTAATTAATAACCCAATAAAAAATAAACAAAACTTTAAATGTCCAAAAAATATTGGAGCTTGCTCCTTTGAGTTCCCTTCACAAAAGGAAGAATTCCCTTAAGAAGAATTTTAGAGAGAGAAAGAACTTAGAGTGAAGAGCTCTCAACTCATACTAAGAGGTACATGTGAAAATGAAAAGGGGGCTCCTCTTAAGAAGTGGTAAGGAAAATGTGAGTTTCCAATGTGGTACAAATTGCATGCAAAATGAAAGGCCAAGATTAAAAGGCTCTTAAATGAAGTTCAAGGGCCATGCCAATTCCGTGAGCCCATCCTAGTCAGCTCGTGACACTTGGCACCAGTTGCCATGTTAGGCTTTTTTTTTTAATTTTTTTAAAACTTAAAAAATTCGCCAAAAATTACTCAAGTCTTCAAATAGTTCCACGAAAAATCCTACGAACTCGTGAGACTGAGTACTATCTATCTATGGCCTCAAAACAACAATTTGACTTCCAGAAGTTTTATAAAAAATCTAACTTAACCCAAAATAAATTCTAAAAAATCAAATAATGGCCCAAAATAATTATCCAACTTGAAAAATTCATAACTTAATAATTCTAACTCCAAATTCAACGAACCAAAGGTCATTACCCTCAACAAATTAAGCTCTATGCTAGTGACATCAAGCCTTAGTCACTAGTTCTATAGAAAAGTTCTAATTTAAGCGCAAAGTAAAGTACTAGAAAAAGACAGGGTCTCATAATATATTTCTTAAATCTTGCCTGATCAAAGGGATTATTGTCTGGGAAACAATATATCTGAGTGATATCATCATTGCTCTTTAGCCTACTCAAAAGTGGAGGTGGTTGGTCTCAGACTTTGTGTGAAGAGACACCAACGGCAGAGAGTATGGGTGCGTACTGAACATGATCAACAAATGTGATTGTTGTATGGAGTGAAATACCTATCAAACAAGATCTCAATAGTTATAGTAGATTCAAATTATGACAGGACCCTCTCCAAATTACACTCTGGAACTCAAAGTGATTTTGCGAGAATCCAAAATCAAGGAAAATCCTACCGAAAATTCGGCAGAATCTCCCCTGAAATTGGACAAACACTTTCTCCACGAAGACCTGCAAAAGCACTTCTAAGCATCACAACTCTTCTACCACAACCAAAGGGTCTCCGACCCAAATTTCAAAACCAATAAATTAAGTTTTCAACTAGATTTTCAGAGCGATACTACAAATTTAACTAAAGCAATAAAATTTACAAGAATAATTAGTTTCTACAATTTTCAAAGGTTTGCTAGACTGCCTCGACGTCTTTGGCTCGACCGCTCCAACACTACAACCTGGGGGGAAAATTTAAAACAACAATAAAGGGAAAACTAGTGAGATAAACTCAGTGAGTGGACGTAATTCAAAATAAGCATTAATAATATTTTATTTTCAAGTTTCCTTAAGACCTCACAAACCCTCTTTGAAATCCCCCAGTTTTAAAATAACTTTCATAAAATTTATGGGATAAGTAAACCAATACTTAAAATCCACTTTGAGATTTTCTGGGAAAATAAATAAAACAAATTAAGCTGACAAACATCAAACAAAAACTGAAGTTTATATCCTTTGAAACATTCTTATAAAATTGATATAATAATAAAACGTTCACCCAAACAGTTACCCACCGAACCTGCCGTACATGCGCAGGGCCCACGACCTGTCGTACGCATGCAGGGCCAATAGCCTGCCGTACATGCGCAGGGCTCACAACCTGCCATACGCATGCAGGGCCAATAATTCTACCGTACATGTGCAGAGCCAGAGTCTGTCATACACATGCAGGGCCAATATACCGGCCATACGTGCACGCAGGGCCGCCCCCAAAGGGCAAAGCATCCCGGCACACGGCCCAAAGCCTACGTGTGTGCCGTGATGAGTCCCAAAGACCTATGAAATCTGATGATCTGAAGGGTACTGCGAAGGGTGATTTGAAAACCATTTCCCATATATCTCTTTTTTCACCATAAAAACATATAAACTTTCCAATACTGTGAAATCATTATAAAATCCTTTTTCGATAACCAAACCTCTAATATTTCAAGATATGAATAAACCAAATACGTTTACTTGAGAAATCAAAACATTTCCAAAATCTAACAACTCGAATAAATCGTCATGAAAAATAGTTATCAAGCACATCAAATTTATTTCCATGCATTAATCCTCAAACCATGCTTAAGAATCAAATAATATTTCTCAAATAATAAAACTCAATTAAAACTCAAAATATAAATACGAACTAAATCATGAAATTCATAAAGAATTTATAAACAAAGTTTAGGAAACGAAGTCCACTCATAGAGATAGCCTAGCTTTGGTCTCCAGCTGGAACGTCTCTGGCCTCGGGAATGTCGCCTAACACGAGAACAACAATACGTTAGAATACTAATCAATTTACGATCATAAAAACACAAGTGCATGTCCTAGGTTTACGCTCCACAAATCTATATTTAACTATAGCCCAACTTATTTTCCGTCTCGACTCAAAACCCGATGCCACTAGCTTATTTTTAATCCGGTAATTTCCCCAATTAACCTCCATTCTATCTAACTTGGTCGAGGGTCTTCCGGGTGTCGTTTCGACAACCAAAAAGTGTCCAATTTCACCTCAAAGTTACCATTTCTCCGATTTTCTTCAAATTAATTATTCTAAACCTCAATAGATCGTTCCTAAAGATGAGAATCACGCTCAATTTCAATTAAATCACCATGAACACCTTAGATTTCTAGAAATCCCGAAATGGGCTTAAGCACCAACAATCAAACTTCCAATTTCCTTGAAATTTCCCAAATTTCTCGTTCCAAACTTCGATTATATGTTACTAATGACGGAAATCGCCCACAACATTACACAATTTGGATTAATTTTGGGAATCTAAGCCAAACCCGAAAATACCTTCAAACCCCCAAATTCAATTCTATGCAAACTCTCCAAATTAAACTACCAAACCAAAGGGGAAAGGAAGACCATGAAAATGGGAAGAAAACCCACCTAAAATCACGACAAACAAAGGCTGGGAGTGAACCAAGCTCCATGGCAGCAGCCACGCGCATGCAGGGGGAGGCAGAGATCACGGGAGAAAGAAGAGGAAGGGCTGGGGGGCGACGTGAGGTCGCTGGCCGGCGACTGGGGGGCGTCGCCGATGATCCAGGTGGCCAGAAAAAGGGTTGGCGTCGCGCAGGGGAGAGAGGAAGAGTAGAACGGGCTGGGCTGGGGCTATCTCCGCGTGGAGAAGGAGAAAGAAGAGAAATAGAGAGAGAGAGAGGAATATTCCAGAATTTTCTGGAATATTTAATGCCATTTCCTCAAAATTACAAGTTTGCCCCTCACTTTGAACCCCCGTATTTTTCAAACCGTAACTCCAAACGACGCATGCTACGTGTCTACGAATTCGTGGAGTCGAGCTCTACGCAACCATGTCAAAGTAAACTATGAAATTTGGGTAATTCAAAAATTCAACTTTGGGTCTCTTCTCACGTTCCTAACTTTCTAATCAGGGCTCTAAATAACCCATGCCGCGTGTCAATGAACTCATGAGCTCAAGACCTTCCCAACGGACCCAAGGTCAAAGCTAAAATCTTACTAGAATCAAAAGTCAACTTTGGGCCCTATTATAATGTACTTAAAAGGTATGGGTCGTTACAAATTACTACTCCTTAGACTTGAGACACCATCGAATGTCTTATGTGACTAATTGATGTGCTTTGGTGGTACAATGCACGTGTTTTGAGGTACAATGTGTGCATTGCTGGATACAGTGAAAGGGAGCACGAAGACATAAGGAATATATCGCCTTACCATATGAGGAAGGCAATATTATCCTATGCAATTGATCAGACTTGAGTCATAAACTTCGGCCAAAGCATATGGGTGAGATCGATGACAATTAAAATGAGGTGTTTCTATCTGTATTTCGACTAGGCTCATGATTAGAAAAATATCTGACATGGCATCATGATAAGAGGTTTTGACAAATTCTTCATAGTGATCGACTAGGAAGCACGGATACTTCACTTCAGCTGGGTATGCAGTATCTGATACTTCAAATGCAACGATACGGCACTGATACGGCACCATACATATCAAATACTCCAAATGCCGTATCTATTGACCTTTGAACTTATTGACTTTTGGATACGGCTCGGATACTCCATGGATACACTACCGATATGGTCAAGACATGGCATGGGGCATTTTTCAATTATTTTGAATTAAGCAGGGTCCAATTGAAATATAACATATATATGGGTAAATTTTGAAATTAACAAAAACATCCCTCTCTCCATCTGATCGACAAACCTAAGGGACTGAGATTGGGGCTTTTCATAAAATAGAGCATAAAGAACAGAAAAGAAAATAAGAGATAGATCTAAAAGGAGAAGAGAAAGAGAAGAAGATTGAAGGAGAAGAATGAACTCACAGCTGCGTCGAGGGTCATTATCACCATTGTAGGCTGAGGTAAGTTTCTCTACCGCTGCCTTCTTTGCTTTCTTCTTGTGTTGTGCCGCTGCCTTCTCTGCTTTTTGTTGTGTTGTGCCGCTGCCTTATGCTTTTTAATGTCTTTTTTCCTTTAGAGCATCTCCAAAAGACTCTAGCAAAATCACTCTTCAAATTCACATTTGATGACCTATGTGGCAATTTGAAAAGTGATATTTGCTACTTGAATTTTTCACTCTTCAAAAGACTCTTCTAATTTTAAATTTTTGTATCTATTCTATGCACTAATTATTTATTTTTTTTATTCACTAATTTTGGTATTTGTTCTATGCACTATTTATTTTTAAAGTTTAATTTATTCAATTGAAAATTTATTATTAGAGGAAAGAGAATAAAAATTGTATAGGAATTATAAACCAATTAATATTTGAAGAGAGGAGAGAGGGTTATAGATTTGAAGAGAGAGATATTGAATTGTCATTTCAAGATTCAGATTTGAAGGGTCTCTTGGAGCTCAAAATACTCTTCTCTCTCTTCAAAAAATGAAGAATTCTTCATTTGAAGAGCCTTATTAGTTACTTGTTTGGATATTTGGGTATATTAGGTGTATATATATATGATGATTAATGCTTTTTTTGGGCTGATTTCTTTTGTTTGGGTGAATTGGGCGATGGGCATTTGGACTTCAATTAATTAGTTTTGGGTTTTAATTAATTAGAGTTTTAATAATAGTTTTTTATGAGGGTTTCAATTAATTAATATGGGTTTCAAATAATTTCTATGTATTAAAGTTTCAATTAAAGTTTCAATTAATTAAAGTTTCAAATAATCTTATCATATGATTATGCTTATTATATTTATGTTAATTTTTTTAAATGGTTTCTTAGTTAGTAATTCATTTATCCAGGAAATTATTTCAACTTCAAATTCTAATGAGGTTTATGAAATTGAGGTGAATGATCGTGCTCTATTATGGAAGTATGTCAAAAAAATTGAGAAAATGGGGAATGCGGGAGGAAATACTATGTTTACATGCAATTTTTGTGGAGTTAATTTTACCGGATCATACTTTAGAGTGTATAGTCATCTATTACAAATTCCAAGAAAGGGAGTTAGTAAATGCAAGAAATCAACACTACATTTGCCGAAGTTGCAAAGAGTAGTGGAAGAGGCTAAAAGAAAGGTGCAACAATCTTTACTTAGACATAATCCTTTACCCAAAGCATCTTCTTGCAATGGTACTATGCAATCTATGCAAATAAATTCAATATATGAAGATGTTGAAGCACCAAAGAAGAGGAAGGGAATGAGTGGAGCTATTGAGAAAGCTTTCAACATGGCCGCTATAGAAGAATTGGATGGTGACATTGCAAGAATGTTTTACACGGTTGGTTTATCATTTCACTTTGCAAGGAAGCCTCATTATGTGCGTTCATACACTCGTGCTTGTCCCAACCCAATTCTAGGTTATGTCCCTCCAGGTTACAATAGATTGCAAACTACACTTCTCCAAAAAGAGAAGGCCAATATTGAGAAGTTGTTAGAACCAATTAAGAGTACATGGACTGAGAAGGGTGTTAGTATATGCAATGATGGGTGGTCAGATTCACAAAGAAGACCCCTTATTAATATTATGGCTGCTTGTGAAAGTGGGCCTATGTTCTTAAAGGCAATAAATTGTGAAGGTACTCAAAAAGACAAGTTCTACATTTCTAACTTGCTTATTGAGACTATCAAGGATATTGGTCCACAAAATGTGGTTCAAGTAATTACTGATAATGCTCCAGTTTGCAAGGCGGCTGGATTACTCATTAAAGCCATTTTTTTACACATCTTTTGGACACCATGTGTTGTCCATACCCTTAATCTTGCTTTGAAGGGAATTTGCTCACCATCTACAAGTCCAAGATATGGTGATATTATGTTCCAATGTGGTTGGATTGCAAAGATTTCTGAAAATGCTTTCATGATAAAACATTTTATCATGAACCATAGCATGAGATTGGCAATGTTTAATAACCATTGCAAATTGAAGTTGCTCTCTGTTGCTGAAACACGCTTTGCCTCCACAATTGTGATGCTTAAAAAGTTTAGGCTGATAAAGCAAGGCTTGGAGCACATGGTGATTAGTGACGAATGGGATTCATACAAAGAAGATGATATGGAAAAAGCAAGAAGCATCAAGGATAAGATACTAGATGAGGACTTTTGGAGTGACATTGACTATATACTTAGCTTTACCTCTCCAATTTATGAGAGGCTTAGAAAGGCCGATATGGATACACCTTGTCTTCACTTGATTTATGAGTGGTGGGATTCTATGATAGAGAAAGTGAAAGAGGCTATTTATAAAAGAGAAGGCAGAGAACTTTATGAAGAATCAAGGTTTTATGATGTTGTGCATGGAATTTTAATGGAGCGATGGACTAAGAGTAGTACACCACTTCATTGTTTGGCACATTCTTTAAATCCTAGGTAACTTTCTTTAATGTCTTTACTACTTAGTAAATTTTTTATATTTGGTTTTGTAAATATAATCTTATTATTTGTTAATTACCACTACTTTTAGGTATTATAGCAAGGAATGGCTTGGTGAGGCTCCTAATCGTGTTGCTTCCCACAAAGACATGGAGATTTCAAATGAAAAAAAAAAATGTATCAAGAGATATTTTGGTATTGAATTGGAGCGAAGAAGTTTCAATATGGAGTATGGTTGTTTTTCAGCATGCCTTGAAGATTTTGCAAGTTGTGATTCTTTTAATGATAAAGCTTTTATGCCTCTGAATCTGTGGTGGGTTGTCCATGGATCTCTTACCCCAACCCTCCAATCCATAGCTTTGAAGCTACTTGGACAACCTTGTTTCTCTTCATGTTGTGAAAGAAATTGGAGCACATATAATTTTATATACTCAATGAAAAGGAACCACATAACACCACAAAGAGCAGAAGATTTGGTTTATGTGCATTATAACCTTCATCTTTTACCAAGGAAAAGCCCAATCTACCATGAAGGTGTGTCTCAGATGTGGGATGTTCGAGGGGATGGATTTGATTCCATGGACTTGGAGAATGCCGGGATGCTTGAAATTGCAAACCTTTCCCTTGATGAATGCAAATTAGAGGCCATGCTATTTACCGATGATGGTGATGGTGATGATGTTGAATGAAGTTGATTGAGAACTTGTGTTTTATTTAGTTTAATGTTTTATGTAGTGTTTTACATAGCTAAGTGTCACTCAAGACCTTTGGAAACCCAATGAATAAATGGTTTAATGCACCTTATAATCTCTAAGAGATATAAGTGCAATTATTTTCATGGGAAAATCAAATGGGATTTGATTGTTCTATTACCAAATTGGAATAGAACCTAACGATCTTACACCTATAAGTTGACTTCCTAGAGTAAAAATTATTGAAGGAAAGAATCCCAAGTAATTAGGAGACATTTGTAATTAGTGGTAATCAAAAATTAATCCTAGAATAGCTCCTAGAATGGTGGATCGGATTGTATGTAAACTGCATATATATGTAGTACAATTTTGTTATGAAAGAATAATATACAGAAAATCATTCTTTTTATGGTATTAGAGCAATAGTTCTTGAGGACCTAGAAATCCATACAAACAAAATACCCCATGGCTGGTGGCGAAGAACAAAGGCTTCTTGAAGGAAGCAAGGGCTCTAACTCTTCTAAGACTTTAGAACCATGGGAGAATTCCAATCATGCACTTTTTCTTCATCATTCGGATCAACCAAGCGCTGTCCTGGTTACACAACCGCTGATGGAAGACAATTATACAACATGGGTGCAGTTAATGAGCATGGCACTTACCATTAAGAACAAAAATGGCTTTGTAGATGGAACCCTCCAAAGACCGACTCACAACCCTGATGAGCAACAACAATGGGACCGCTGCAACACTCTTGTCAAAACCTGGTTGTTGGGAGCCATGTCGAAAGATATCTCAGGTATGTGGCTGGAGCTACAAGAGAGATTTTCTCACACTAACACAGTTTCATTGTTCCGTATAGAAAATGCTATTCATGACTGTGAACAAGGTACAAACTCAGTCACATCCTTTTTCACGAAACTCAAAAGCCTGTGGGATGAGAAGGATGCTCTCTGTGCGTTCCCACCTTGTAATTGTGATGCAGCTACCGAGGTTAAGGTTTTCATGGAAACCCAAAAGACCATGAAATTCCTGATGGGGATTAATGAAAGTTATGCATAGACCCGAAGCAACATAATAAGTATGGATCCTCTTCCGAGCCTAAACAAGGCCTATGCAATGGCTCTACGCCATGAGAAACAGGCAGAGGCCTCTACTAGAAAGTCGACGGCACCACCAGAAGCATCTGCTTTTTCAGTGAAGAAGGTGACCCGCGATTTTAACCCTAGAGAAGGAGAAGCCAAATTTTGTGAAAAATGCAACATGAATAATCACAACACAAAGAACTGCAGAGCTCATCTCAAATGCACATATTGCAATGGGAAAGGACATACCTATGATTACTGCCGAAGGAGGAAGAATGCTACTGAAGGTGGACAAGCACGATCAAAGGCAAATCATGTAGCCTCTCAAGATGATAGTAAGGAAGTTTTGACTGATTTCCCTTTTTCACGAGAAGAGTGTCATCAACTTCTCAATCAGCTTTTAACCAAAACAAAGTCTGCCTCAGTCAACTTAGTTGGTAACGTTACAAATTATGAGGAACTCTCAGGTAAAGCATTTCATCTTGCACAAAGCAGTAAAGAAACAATATGGATTTTGGATAGTGGTGCAAGTGATCATATTGTTTGTAACCCTGTTTTTCTTACCTCACTAAAATCATTCCATAATCGTTGGGTTAAGCTTCCTGATGGAACCTCAGCACATGTTACTCATATTGGCACAGTAGCTTTCTCTTCCCATTTTGTTCTTCATAATGTTCTTTGCGTTCCATTATTCTATCTCAACCTGATTTCTATGAGCAAACTAGCACTCGATTCATTCTATATTACTATCTTTCTTAGACAAATTTGTGTCATACAGGACCTACGATCGGGGAAGATGATTGGGACAGGAACTAAGAAGGAGGGACTCTACTGCCTCAATCAATCAAGGAAAGGAACATGCAATGCAGTTCACACCAACACAGACAACTTATGGCATCAATGGCTTGGTCACCCTTCAAATAAAATATCTTCATTATTTCCATTTCTTGCAAATAAAGCTTGCGATTCAAGCACGTGCTCTATCTGTCCTTTAGCCAAACTCACTAGACAACCTTTCCCATTAAGCACTACTCGTAGTGCCTCTTGTTTTGATTTAATTCACATTGACAATTGGGGTTGTTATCATGTTCCATCTTTTTCTGGTGCACAGTATTTTTTAACCATTGTTGATGATCATTCACGAAGCACATGGTTATATTTGATGAAACACAAATCCGAAGCCCGCACTTTACTCATTCATTTTATTCACTTGGCCGAGAATCAGTTTGGTAAAAGTGTTAAGGTCGTAAGGAGTGATAATGGTCCAGAATTTAAGATTCCCCAATTTTATTCATCTAAAGGCATTGTTCACCAAACTAGTTGCGTCCACACACCACAACAAAATGGTGTGGCTGAGCGCAAACATCGACATTTGCTAAATGTAGCCAGAGCTTTCCTTTTCCAAGCAAATCTACCAAAATATTTTTGGGGGGATGCCATACTCACTGCGGCTTACTTGATCAATAGGACACCCACTCCACTTCTCCAAGGAAAAACACCATTGGAAAAACTTTTTCATAAGGAACCCAGTTATTCTCATTTAAAGGTTTTTGGTTGTCAATGCTTTGTGTCCACACATCCAACCCGTCCTAGCAAATTTGATCCTCGGTCAACAGAATGCGTTTTTCTTGGCTACCCACATGGCCAAAAAGGGTATAAGGTTTATAACTTGACAACCAAGAAAATCCTAGTTTCGAGGGATGTGATTTTCTTTGAGAGTGTGTTTCCTTTTAAAACAAATTCTGATTCTTCTTCATCATCCAACACTGATTTGTTTCCTTCTTTGCCTAATCCACCATATTTTGATACTCCTTCAATTTCAACTCCTACAATCTCTCCTTCAAATCCCATGCACCACTCAACCCCTACAATCACGCCTCCAAATCCTCCGTCTTCCGCTGACCTTTACTCTCCGGATATTACTTCCAAATCCACCACATCCTTAGATCACGGTTCTTCTCCACTCATGCCTTCAAACACGGACCCAAATCCCTCCACGTCCTCTGTCACTACTCCCGCACTTGACACATCTTCCTCTCTCATTCTTTCACCTTTGCAGTCTCCACCACAACCATGAAGATCTTCTCGTGCCACAAAGATTCCAACTGCATTGCAGGACTTTCATATTGATGTGGCTCTCCCCTCACGACCTGCTCCGTCAGCTTCCTCGAATGAGGTCATCTCTCTAGGTATGGCTCATAGCCTCTCTCATGTTCTATCTTATGCTCATCTTTCTTCACCACATAGAACCTTTACTGCTAACATGACCATACAGAGAGAGCCTACCTCATTTTCTCAGGCAGTTAAGGATCCGAAATGGAGAAAAGCTATGCAGCAAGAGGTTCACGCACTTCAAGCTAACAAGACTTGGAGTTTGGTTCCTCCTCCGGCTCACAAACGGGCAATTGGTTGCAAGTGGGTCTACAAAATCAAGTATAACCCCGATGGTACAGTTGAGCGCTACAAGGCCAGGTTAATGGCCAAGGGCTACAGCCAGGTTGAAGGGCTCGATTATAGGGAAACCTTTGCACCGGTTGCTAAGCTCACCACAGTTCGAGTCTTACTCAGTCTTGCAGCCTAGCAGAATTGGCACCTTCACCAATTGGATGTAAATAATGCGTTTCTCAATGGCGATCTCTATGAAGATGTGTACATGCAGCTCCCTCCTGGTTCCGAACGACAGGGGGAGCATAGGGTCTGTAAGTTACACAAATCATTATATGGCTTGAAGCAAGCTTCAAGACAATGGTTTTTGAAGCTTTCCTCAGCTCTCAAGTTAGCCGGCTTCAAACAATCATGGTCTGACTATTCCTTATTCGTCCGAAACCATCAGGGAATCTTCACAGCTTTATTGGTCTATGTCGACGATGTTATTCTAGCAGGGAACAGTTTAGAAGACATCACAAAGACCAAACGTTTTCTCTCAAGTCACTTCAAACTGAAGGATATGGGACAGTTGAGATACTTCCTTGGAAAAGAAGTAGCAAGGTCTGAGCGTGGAATTGCCTTGTGTCAGAGAAAGTACGCATTAGAGATCCTTGAAGATACAGGGTTTCTTGGGGCTAAACCTTCACGGTTTCCAGTCGAGCAAAATGTGATACTCACACAAGGAGATGGAAACTTACTAGAAGATGCATCCCAATATCGAAGGCTGGTTGGACGTCTCATTTATCTAACCATCACAAGGCCAGACCTTGTGTACGCAGTTCACATACTTAGCCAGTTCATGGATAAACCCAGGCAGCCTCACTTAGAAGCAGCACACAAGGTATTAAGGTACATCAAACAAACACCTGGTCAGGGAATCCTTTTACCTTCCAAAGGGCCGTTGGAGTTAAGGGCATATTGTGATGCAGATTGGGCTCGCTGCAAGGACACTAGAAGATCAACCACTAGCTATTGTATTTTTCTCGAACATGCTCCTATTTCATGGAAGACAAAGAAACAAAGCACAGTCTCTCGTTCGAGTGCAGAAGCTGAGTACCGTTCCATGGCTACTACATGTTGTGAAATAACATGGTTGCAATACATTTTGAGGGACTTGAACGTTAAACATGTGCAGCCAGTTAAACTGTTCTGTGATAACAAGGCAGCAATACACATAGCCTCAAATCCTGTGTTCCATGAACGAACCAAACATATAGAAATAGACTGCCATGTTGTGCGTGAGAAAGTGCAGAAAGGATTGGTAAAGACAGAACACATACGGACCAAGGAGCAACCAGCAGACATATTCACAAAGCCACTAAGTTCGAACCATTTCTCCACATTGCTAGGCAAGTTAGGAGTGATCAACATACACTCCAACTTGAGGGGAAGTATTGAAGGAAAGAATCCCAAGTAATTAGGAGACATTTGTAATTAGTGGTAATCAAAAATTAATCCTAGAATAGCTCCTAGAATAGCTCCTAGAATGGTGGATCGGATTGTATGTAAACTGCATATATATGTAGTACAGTTTTGTTATGAAAGAATAATATACAGAAAATCATTCTTTTCAAAAATGATGGGATAAGTGACTATATATATGATAATTACTTTAGGTCAAAGATGTTTGACCAAAATGATTAACAAAGAACGATTAATTAAAGTGTTAATTAATCATGGTTAATTGTTAACCAATTACTTTTCAGACCAAAGTGATTAAATTAATTAGGGTGATTAATTAATTACTAAACTATGATTAGTGGGATTTAATTTAAAGTACTATTCATTAAATCCACATTTGACATAATGGATCACATTTTGGAATGAATGGAAAGTAAAAAAAGGTAAAAGTGTGAAATGTGAAACCGTGCACACGGTAGTCACATGTGATCTAAAATTGGTGGAAAAAGTTGGTGAGAGGATAGTATATTTAATGGGGTGGAAATCTCATCCAATATATGGATGAGATTTGGATAACCTTTGATCTAAGGGTCAAGAAATGAATAAGAAATGAGAGGATTGAGAGTGGATGGTGATGTCATGTATGCTACATCACCCATCACATGAGAGGCTAATGCAGTGCGCGGCATTGAGAGGCTTAATGCCCTCTCTTGCTTTGATCTTTTCTCAACTCTCTCTAAAAACCCTAACCTCCATCTTATTCTCTTTCTCTCTAGAGACCCATTTTCCCTCAACTAATCATTGATGAGATTAGATCGAGAATTATGCTAATGTGATGAGCCTAGGTCCGTGATTAAAGTCATTTAGCATTTGGTTCCTTCTTAGAAAAAGCCATTTTAGCTAAACTTTCTCTAGGATCCCATCGTAGGTTGTAGTGTGTACATCTTTGAGTGATCTCACTAGAGAGATAGGAACCCAATGAGTACAAGAGGAGGAGTAGAAGGTGGTCTTCCCACATTTGTTGAAACCACAAGGAGAGGTAGCTCCCACGGGTAGACACAAGCAGGGATGAATAAACATAATGGGCTGTAGCCCATGTACCTTTTTTAATTTTTCATCTTACCTATATATATGTATAGGGGCTAGCCCACTCATTTCCAATCTAAGCCCACTCCCAACAATACTACTAACAAGCCAACAACTCACCTTTTTCATCTTACATCTTCTGATCTCCTTTCTTTATTTTTTGTTTGCACCACTACTAACTCACATGCAGAGAGTAGTGAATCTTTTACTTTCCACATCCCTCAACAACCAAGTCCCAACAAGTAGCCAACAAGCCAAAACACAACAACTTCTCTCCCTAGTCGGTGCCCACTATACAAATTACTCCAACTCCTCCAAAAATCCAACCCTTCAAGCCTCTAATCCCGAAGTAGCATTAAGGTTATACAAGTTTTTAGGTTTTATATCTCCATTTTTTTTAGGTCTATCTATTAAAATTAGTATTTTGCAATTTTAAAATTATGGCTTTGATTATTTTTAAAAAAATTAGGGTTTGATTTTTTTTTTAATAAATTATAGATTGATTATTGTGATATAGAGGCTTAATAAAGATCAACTTCGAAACAAGATAGAGGATAACTTTTTTGTTGATTGTATAATCATTCACGCCAAAAGAGAATTTTCTAATATAGTATCAATAATAAACAAAAAATTAATGATTTTTACTAGGGCGAAAAAATGTAGGTCCCAACGTAGGTTGTTTTATATTGTATTTGCATTGCATGTTTGATTGTTGTTTTTTTATCCTTTTTTTTTTTTGATGAAATTTTTGTCAATGTTTAGATATGAATTTTGAGGGGTAAGACTCATTACATTCCCTAATTAAGCGTAATTCGTTTTTTTAATTAATAAAATTTACACGTACCGTCGAGTTTCACTTGTAAGCTAAGTTTAGCCCACTCCACTTTAAAATCTTGGATTCGTCCATGGGCGCACAAGGGCTTTCCCCTTTTGGTGTTCAAGGGTATATTCTGCACTTCTCTATCTTTAGTCTTAGTTTTTCTGTTTCGATCAAAGGAATTCCATAAAAAGTTTTAAAACCCTAAATATGTTTTCCCTTCAGATTCTAGCTAGTTGAAATATTGTATAATCCCTTTTGGATGAATTTGACTATGTACTTTCATTTGATGAATGCTTATATTTATGAGAATAAAGTAATTTGAAATTGTACAAATTTTTGTTGCCTGCAGGTTTTAGGGTACTCATGCAAGGATACATCTAAGTTATACATAAACTTATTATATACAAAGAAATAGTTGACTTAGTTGACTATACCATATTAAAAAAAAGTAAAAAACTAGCTAATGTCTAAAGGAGGAATTCATATCAGTTCCAAAATCATTTATTGGAACTGGCCGGAAAGCCGCCGGCCTCCCTAGCTTCGATCCGCCGCCCACGGCGGTCCCACAGGTCAATCGAACCCACCAACACGCTGGGCTCGACGAGAGGAAGAGATCTGGGCAGGTGGGAGGTCGCGTCGTCGCCGGAATCGCCGAGATCGCCGACTGTGCACGTGCGATTCTTCTCTTTCCGGGCAATTTCACAGGGAGCCGCCACCACCGGAGGGAAGAGGGGAGAGAGACGAACACGGCGAGCCGAAGATCGGCTCCAGCTGCCACCGGACGCACCCCCACGCGCCGGCGAAAGTCTCAGCTGGGAGAGAGAGTCGCGAGGAAGAGAGAGAACGTGCGGGAGAGAGGAGAGAGAAACTGAGGTGTTTCTGGGTTTCTGTGCCCTTTTTAAAATCCAACTTTCCAAAATTACAAACTTGCCCCTTTCTTCGCACGTCCGTAACTTCCAAACCGTAGCTCCGTTTGACGCGTGCTACGTGTCTACGAACTCGTGAGGACGAGACCTTTCCAACGAACCCAAGCTCAACGCGAAAACCTTGCCCAAACAAAAAGTCAACTTTTTGCCCAACTTTAAAAGTCAAACTTTAAAATTTGAAAAACGCCCAAAACGTTTTACCTTTCCAGTAAAATCCCGAAAACCTTTAAAAAACTTTTCAAAACCACTTTGAAAGGTACGGGGTGTTACATAAAGAGTAAATAGAATGNGTTAAATCATAATTAGACATCAGTTGTGGACTGATTTATATCAATTTTTTTTTCTACTAGTGAGTATTTTTATAAATCTAAAAGTAGGACTTTATGGTTTACAGTTTAATAATGAAATAAAGATATGAAGTGCGCAACAATTCTAAAGCTAACTAGTTAGTAATAATACAACACTAATCATTATTTTCAGCCCACTACCCAACGCGATCTCATAATCTAATCCGTTCATTGTTTAGTTCCCTAAAAATTTAAAGATCGAAATTGTAAAAAATCAATCAAATCGAAAATTATTTAGTCATTTAATTATCATCACAATTATTTCAATGTTTTATCAAAAAATTGTATTCGTTTATTTATTTGAGCAAAATTAGCTTATTAATGATTGATTAACCAATTCATGATTTAGTTGATTTTTTTGTAAAGATAATCTATTAATAAAGCTAATTAAAGATGGCTCGAATTATTAAATCATTTTGTCTAGTGAGCTCAAAAGTTAGCACTGGATTATCTTATTAACCATTTAGTAACCATTTAGTAGCTTTAGAGCTAGCGCTATTATATAGAGTGAGTAGGTGTAAATTGATGAGGTAATAAGTATTATTATGATCAAAAGTATTGCTTTTGAGCTAACTAGATTATTAAAAAGACAATATGGTGCTAACCACCCTCTCGACAAGCCTACCAAGTGCAAGGCATGCCTAGCATTTGGTAGGCTTTTTCTCACCTCCAGGCGTGCACATGAGAATAGATTGGCCTTTAGCATAATTATTTTTCAGGTACGTGGATTTCTAGTTATGAACCTTGGATTGTACGTCTTTGGGAGTAATTTACTTAAAAAAAAGTAGTGTCTTACTGTTTTACTGAAAAACTATTACCATTTGATATTTAATTCTAATTTTCTAAATAAAAATGAATTATATTTAACAAATTTAAATACTATAATTGGAATGGAAAATCTATGTTATTGAGACGAAATTAAATCAATCAAGCACTCCCCATATAATAATTAATATATATATATATAATACTCTTTGTTATTGGCCAAGAAATTAATATATAATAATACTCTAAATCTGAAACAAATACTCTTTCTTTAAAAGAAAAAAAAAAGTAATCTTTAACTATACCCAGAAAATGATTATAAAATCAATATTTGGGCTATATCTTTAAGACTCAAGTGTTTTTTTATGTTTTGAAGGAGGTCCAATAACACTTAACCCCGTCCACATACCAATGTTCATCTTCCTCTTCATCTCGTTTTTTCTGTCTCTCTTTGTGTCCCTCCTTCTTCGTCTTTCTCTCTCTTCATCTCCCTTCTTCTCCGTCTCTCTCTTCATCTCCCTTCTTCTTCGTCTCTCTTTGTCTCCTACTTCTTCTGACTGCGATCTCCAACAGCAAGCTCGACGAGGTGGACCTAGAGTTAGGGAGACCTTGTACCCAAGGCAAAGTAAAGGTGAGAACCATCTCCGATGGGGTTTCATTCACAAGGTCTACTCCATCTTTGCCATGCAAATGCTTCTGATGACGTTGTTCAACTCCTCTACCCTCCTGTCAATGATCTCCTCAGGGGTAGCCCTAGAGTTCTCCTCTTCTTGGCTATCATGCCCTTAATTTGTAAGTCCTCAAGAAAGACCGCGTTTAGCAGTAATCTGAATTGGGTATATAGTATTGTTTTTTTATTGTTTGAATTTGATATTTATAATTCTAGATCCAACGATAGATTTTTTGGTTTACTTTATTTTGTGATGGGTGGTTAAGAATTTTTAGATTTGATTGTTTTGCGTTTGCTATTCTTTGCCGATTGATATGTACAAGGTTGAGAACCTATAGCAATAGTGAATTGAGAACAAATTCATGACACAAATAAATGCGCATAGGGAGCCCTTAAAATTGTCATGTCCCAAAACAGAGCCTAGAAGAAATTCCTTTTTTAGGCCACTTGACAGCCGCCACGCTGATTATTTAACCCTAAAACATGTCACCAAGCTCTAGTAACACCATCCTAGGATTAAACAACCAATTTAAGACTTGTTTTGAAAAAGATGGGTTTGATTAGAGAGAAAAACACATCGCAGAAAAACACTTAAAAATACATCTTAAATAAAACCAACCCTCGCGGGTAAGAAGTTTTACGAAAGTATCCTTAACAACATGACTAACAAAGAAGTCATGTTTAACTAATAAACCCAAAGTGGGTACCAACCAACTACTCAAAAGTTGTGTTCAAAGTTTACAAGTAAATCGAAAGATAGATAGAACTGAAAGTTCACAAAGTTCGATAAAGCAAACGACTAGACAAAATGAGAAAGCGACCTGAGGATGCTAGCAAGATATTCAAGTGTCTCGCCGACTAACTAATCGAGATCGTCAACCCTCTGATATACATAAGAGAATGCAGTAGGAGGTAAGCATCACAAATGATCATCGCTTCCCCTCGGGGAACCCTGGCTGGGTTTGCAAAAAGTAGGTAAAGATATTTGATAGATATAATCTTTTGGTACTGAAAAACAGTTGAAAAGATTTCACCAAAAAAAATCCAATATCAAAGTTTAATCGTTGAAATCCATGAAACATTTGATGATATGTATGTAGTTTTCTCAAAACGTTATAGGGCCCAAGTATCATTAGTTGATGATCGATCACAAATGGCCAATTACACTTACCAAGCACAAAGCAGGTAATGTAGCGAGAGTATCCATTACCACGGTAGTACCCCTTAAGCTTGCCTCCCCAGAAGGACAAATCGACTAGTTCATCTATACATACCTCTTTCTGAAGTTTAAGAGATTAAAATCTAAGGTCATTGTTTAACGTGACCCCTTACTCTCAAATCATCAATAACAACAAAAAACCGTGCAATATGGCATACAAAAATGATGCAAAGTTTGTAAGCAACAATATTTGATAGCATATATACATGCACAAAAATAGTCCATATAGTCAAGGTGTGAGAATATCCCCCCACCTAGTGTTCAAGCTTAATTTTTTTGTTCTTCCACAGCACCAAAGTCCTTAAACCTTCTCTGGGAAAAACTAGAAATCCAAATCTAACAAAAATCCAACTTTAGTAAAAGTAAGTTCGACAGAACTTCGGCAAAGTTTTGGCATGACCTTACCTTTCAGTCATGTCTTCCTAGCAAATTCGGAAACTTGTCTACTAAGACCAAGTCTCTATATTTTCGGGACTTAGGGTTTCTGCGTAACCAAATTTTATTTTGAGTCTGGAGGTTAATCACTTAAAGTCCAAAAAATCATGACCAGGTATGGGAGAATCAATTCCAGTATTCCTTAAGCCGGCAATAACAACAGTAGCCATGACTGGCCTTGACATCATGTCGTTCATTTACTTTAATTGGGTGGCCTCAAATAATTATTAGATTGATTGACTAACAAATAAACAAGTCCAACTAATTAAGCAAGCAAAGCAAATAATTCCACCTTAGTTTGCATGCTTCTTACTCTTTAGGTTTTAATAATTACATGATTAATTGATTTTATTTAATCCAACTTAATCAATTAAATTATTCAATTTAAATCCTACTTTAAACATGATTAATTAATTTAATAATCCAACTTAACTAATTAATCATGCATAAAAACCTTAAAAAAAAAGGAGGAGTTTCACTTACTCGGTCAAAGACCTTCTTTACTTAATCTCCACAAAAGAATTGTTAAAACACCAAAATTAAAGCCTAATAAGTAATTAAATTAAACTTAAACAACTAAACCAAATTTCAAAGTCTTACCCAAAGACTTACTTCGATGCTACAGAAATTGGGCAGGGCTTCACCGATGAGAAAGGCTATTTTTGATTAGAAAAATTAATCACAACCTTTATGGGGTAATTAATAACTCAACCGAGAATAAACAAAATTTGAACTATGGAGCTTCTCCAAAAAAGATTGGAGCTTGCTCCTTTGGGTTCCCTTCACAAAAGGAAGGATTCCCTTAAGAAAAATTTTAGAGACAAAAAAAACTTAGAGTGAGAAGCTCTCTCAAACTAAGAGATGCAAGTGAAAATGAGGAGAGGGCTCCTATATTTATAGGCTTTAGGAGGTGAAAAAGGAAACTCTCACTTCCAATGTGGAACAATTTGCATACAAAAATAAAATATTAAGATTAAAAGGCTCTTTAATGAAGTTCAATGGCTAAGATTAAAACAAGGATAAATAATCAAGTGAGGTGTAGCCCATGCCAATTCCGTGTGCCTGTCCTTATTAGCACTTTGTTTACGTATCAGCACGTGACACATGGCGTTGCTGTCACGTCATTTTTTTTTTCTTCAACTTCAAAAATTCACCAAAAACTGCTCAAGTCTACAGATAATTCCATGAAGAATTCTACGAATTCGTGAGATTGAGTACTCTCTATTTATGACCTCAAAACAACAATTTGATTTCCATAATTTTTATGAAAAATCAACTTCACCGAAAATAAATTTCAAAAATTAAATAATAGCCCAAAATAATTATTCAACTTGGAAAATTCATAACTTAATCATTCTAACTCCAAATTCAATGAACCAAACATCGTTACTCACAACAAATGAAGCTCTACGCTAGTGACAGCAAGCCTTAGTCATTAGTTCCTCAGAAAAATTTTAATTTAAGCGCAAATTAAAGTACTAGAAAAAGACGAGGTCTGACAAAAATACTTTGTTTATGAAAATAAGAAATTAGACCTGAATTATTTGATGAAGAAGGCCCAAAGAATTTTTCTGAATTGTTATGAATTAATTAATTGTATTAATGTTATATTTGCATATTGTGAAGGGAAAAGCAAAGTGAGGTGTAGCTTGCACTCAAGGCCAAACGTGTGCACAAGTGCATGTGAGACCATTTTATGTTGCCTCTTCAGTGCTTTTAATGAACATGCTAAAAGCCAAAGGAAGAGGAAAATGACTGCGATTGTAAATGAAAATCTTAGAATATCCATAACTAGGAGTTTAAGATTATTTTCTCTTTAAGTTGAATTTGTTGAATTTCAGGTTGTTAATTGTTACTGCTTATTAGTAACAATATGTAAGTGCAGCTATGATATGTTAGTGGAGTTATAATTGTTATTGTTTTTCAGTAACAATAGCCTCATTTGATTGTTAGGATTGGACTAGAAAGGATAAATGCCAAATTTATGTGTATTTGAGGAAGAAATTTCTAACCTGAAAGAATAATAGAGAATAAGATAGATAAATTATGAAGAAAATTTAATCCATGCAATCCCCTCAAAATGGTGGGAATTAGTAAGGATAATATTTCCCTTATGGCTAAGTAATTTTTTTCCCATCTTTTTCCTTCAAGTTAGAAAACATTCTCCATCTTCTATTTTAAATACACATAAATCTTGTTGTTATCCTTTCCAATCCAATCCTAGATGCCAAACGAGACCAATATGTTAGTGAGACTATGGTTGTTATTGTTTGTAAGTAACAACATGTTATTGTTATTGTTCGCTAATAACAACATGTCATTGTCACTGTTTGCTGATAATAACGCGTCAAACAATAATAATAAAGTGATTGTTACTATCTAATAATAACAATAAGGTGATTATTATTGTCTGACAGTAATAATAATAATGCATGATTGTCCTCTAATGGAAAGTGGCAATTTTTTAATTATGTTCAAAATGTGGTTGTTAATGTTTGACAGGAACAATGCTCTAGATATGGGAAAAAAAAATGAGCTTCATTTTTGTATTTATACAAAAAAAAATGTAAAATTTGTATAAATTGTCTTATTTTTTAGTTTTTTTTTTCAAAGTACGAATTGTTACTGTTAGACAGTAACAGTACTTTAAGTCTATATTGCCTGGTTTTTAAAAAGTGAACTAGCTGGGAATTGGGCTTCTGCATTTGGGCTGAATAAATAGTGTATTTTTATAATGGACTTAAAAAAAAAAAACCCCAACTATACCATTAATAATTGTATACATATTATAATTTGAGTAAACTGATAACAATATATTAATATGCCATGTGGTGTTAGGGTTAAACGTACTAATTTTGAGTGTTTCACAGGTCCATTCAATTTTTTCTTCTCTCTTAGAAATTACTAATACTTTTTTATTTTTGACTGAGGTCTAAAAATATTGTCCAAATGTTTTTAATTTAAAAAATGTGTAATATTATCCTAAAATGAATGATATTTAGATTTTAATATTATCCTAATATTATCGTAGTTGTATTACCTAAATATTATTTTATTATATTATATTACGTTATATATTCTAATACTCTAATAATATCTTAGAATTAATTATGTGATTTAATTGTACCAAACGATTTATAGGCTTTAGTTTGTAGATACATTTCAATTGTACCAACCAATCGATCGACTCTAATTTGTCGGTTTTTATGTTATGGTTTACCTCCAGGATTTTGGGTCCAAAATTTCAGAATTAAACCCTAACATAACACCTTTATGAAACCCATTCTATACCTTAAAAAGAGAATGTGGTGAAAAGATTGGAATTTACCCTCAAAACTTGGGAAATGAATAGTAGCTCGAATATAGATATATATATATACCAACTCAGGGTATTGGTACAATTGAAATGTACCTATATATACTTTTTTTCTTACTTGTTTGATTATTTTCTATTTTTGTGAGTTAATGTATTTTTATTTTATTTTCATATTTGTATATTTAAACAAATATTTTTATTATTATTTCAAATTACAAACTAAAAACTACATAATCTTGAATGTTTTAATTAAAAATGTCTTAATGGATATTATCTTTCATAATTTTAAAATTAATTCATATTAATTATCTTAATATTAAGAGATAATATGATTTAAAATTCAAAAAAGTCTATTTTTTGGACCTTAGCCTATAAAATTAGATTTAAGTATTAATCTAAATTTATATATGGTTTTAATTTGAATGACTCTCTAAAATTGGACTTATTTCTAATTATCTGATAATTTTTCCAATCTATCTCCATTGTGGATTTGATCAATTACCCACTGCATTCAGATAAGAGAATTCCTATAAAGAAACATAGGTAACTCTTTTCTCAAAAGGCAAAAATTAAATGTTTCTTAATTGCATTTTCTTTGCTGACTACCAAGGAATATAATTTCGATTTCGTTGAAAATTTTGATAGAAATTTTGATGGAAATTTTGACAGAAATTTCGACCAAATTTCAATTTCACTAGGTTTTAGAAAAAAAACAACGGAAATTGATATCAAACTATAGAAATTTTGAATAAAACTTTACTGTATGTTTATATAATATATTATTTACTATATTTATAAAAAAAATTGAAGAAACTAAATCATATTATAGGTTTAATGTGATATAAAGTGAATATAATATGCGCTGTAGGCAAATACTGTTAAAAAAATACTCCACCAAATTAATTAAGTAGTCATATACTCATATGACTCATATCACCAAATATTATATTAATATTATTTTATGAAACTACATCACCAAATGTGTGATGCCATGTATTAATATGAATAGACTTAAATATTGATCNTGTTCAGAGTTGCGCAGCGGAAGCGTGGTGGAAGTTTAGAAAAAGCAGACCCAGCAGTTGTCAAAGGTTATGGCCAGGCAGGCTACTCAAGGGCAGTGAAGACCTTGCGGGTCGTACTCGAAGGTTTCAGAGTTCAGTTGCAAGAAGAACATGACAGCTCGTTGCTGCTAGTTTTCCAGTTCTTACGTGTTTGTTTGCTTGTTGTGCTAGTGCTCAGTTTTGTTTTCCAGAAAGGTTTTGGAAAAAGGGTTTCAGTTTTGAAAAAAGTTTCCAGTTTGAAAGAGTTTTCAGTTGGACTCGTGTGCCTTTACTTGCTTGTGTTGTTTGTTGGTGACTGTGAGAAGTCACTCTGTTTGTTACTTTCCCTTGGTAATTTCGAGGACGAAATTCTTTTAAGGGGGGTAGATTGTAACACCCCGTACCTTTTAAAGTGGTTTTGAAAAAGCTTTTTAAAGAATTTTCGGGATTTTAATTTGGAAAGTAAAGCGTTTTGGATTTTCAAATTTTAAAGTTTGACTTTTAAAGTGGGGCAAAAAGTTGACTTTTCGTTCGAGAGGACTTTTTGCGTTGACCTTGGGTTCGTTGGAAAGGTCTCGTTCTCACGAGTTCGTAGACATGTAGCACGCGTCAAACGGAGCTACGGTTTAGAAGTTACGGACGTGTGAAGGGAGGGGCAAGGTTGTAATTTTGAAAAGTTGGATTTTAAAAAGGGCACAGAACCCCAGAAATCAGGCAGATTTTCTCTCTCCTCTCTCCCGATATTTCTCCTTCCCTCGCGAGTACACCTCCCAGCCGCGCCTTTCGCCGGCGCGTAGGGGCGCGTCCGGCGGCGGGCCGGCCTGGTTTTTGGCTCGCCGTGCTCGCGCCGCCTCCCTCTTCCTTCCCATGGTGGCGGCTCGCCGTGAAACAGCTCGGAAAGTGGAGAACCAGATCACGCACAGTCGGCCTCGATCTCGCCGTTTCCCGTGACGACGAGGCTCAGTGACCGCCCAGATCTCTTCCTCTCGTCGAGCCCAGCGTGTTGGTGGGTTCGATTGACCCGTGGGACCGCCGTGGAAGGCGGATCTAGTGTGGGTGTGCCGCCGGCTTTCTGGCCAGTTTTCGTCAGTTTTCGGCCACTTTTGGCTGTCAACCCAGTTGACCGCCGTTGACCGCCTGTTGACCGTCGAAGGACTCGTTGCGTGTGACGGTTCCAGCGACCGTTCCTTGGTTTTTGGCCTCGGGCCAACCACCCGAGCTTGTGGGTGAGTTCTCGGACCTTCCGCGTGGGTTCCGAGGGTCGGGTAGCCACCGTGCGTGGTGGTTCCCGCCCGTTTTCGTGATTGTTGGCTTGATTGTGAACTTGTTGTGAATTCTGGTTTATTTCTTGGACTGTCTGGTCTTACCAGGTACGCTCGGCTTGGGAATTTGTATTCCCGATGCCGTTATGTTGCCGGATTTTAGAATCCGTGCATTGGAGCCACGAAGGACATGAAGGGCAGTTTAGTCTTTTCGCGTGGTCACGGTGAGTGAACCTAGGAATCCTTTAACTCTCAGTTAGTTAGTTACTTGGCTGTTTTGANAGTTCAGTTAACTTTCTAGTCCAGTTAATTGCTTGCCTTGTTTGCTTTGTGTGATTGGTTGTTGTTTGCTAGTTAAGGGGGTATGGAAATTAAGATTGAAGATCTCGAGGTGTTAAAGGTTAATTGAGGTTAAAGGCTTAAGTAAGAGATTAGAGTAACAGTGGGTATCAGTTGAGGATTAAGTTGGATTCTAAATAAGGATCAGTGGTTATTATTCGAGGATTAGTGGATCTCAGTTGGAGGATCTAGTTGGATCCCAAGTAAGGATCTCGTGGATGGTTTCGAGGTTATTTCAGTTTAGAAGTTAAATCGAGGATAATTGAGGTATTACAGTTTGGCACAGTGGAATCGATTGGTTTAGAGGATTTGGTGATCAGGATAAGAATTGTGTTTGTGACTTGTGGTTGGATTGTGATTTGAGGCTTAAGATGGATTATGATTTGATTGTTTTATTAAATTTCTAATTTGAGGTTACAGTAGTTAGTGATTATTTTATTTCAGTTAATTTGAGGTTTTCAATAGATTTCACTCATACGAGCTCTAGTGAGCTTACCGGGTTTGTGTGTAAACCCGGTGCACCTGTGGTTGGGTGCAGGATTTGGTTTTGCAGGCTTGCAGGCTGAGGAGACGGTGGAGTGAAGACGAGGCAGTGGGACCAGCAGCAGTTTCAGAAAGTTATTTTACAATTTGATTTTTATGTAAAAGTTTTACAGCTTATTTTTATAAACGTAATTTTGTAAAGTTACAGTATTTCAGTAAATTATTTTATATTCATGGCTCACATTTTCAAAAAAAGGGCCCACAGGAAACAGTTGGCAATTTTCAGCAGTTTAGGCACGTGCCCGAGGGTCGGGGCGTGTCATCATGCACCTTAACCTGATCACCGAATCCTCTAAACCGACCAAATCCACTGTAATCCTTAATCCCTCAAAGATCCTCAATTTAACCTCTAACTGAATGATCACCTCGAACAATCCACCAGATCCTGACTTAGAATCCCACTAGATTCTCCAATAATCTTAGAATCCCACTAGATTCTCCAATAATCTTAGAATCCTAAATATCCATCCACTATCCTCAAATAACCTTTAGAACCCACTAAATCCTCAATTAAAACCACTGATACTATGAAACCTTTTTCTTACCCTTGAATCTCAAAAGACCCTTGTTACTCAAACCCCGGTAATCGATTCTCGCCTAACCTTTATATTCCAAGTTTCTTAACACCTCACTGTTACCCTTTGAGATTCCCCAGCTTTAAAACATTTTATAAATCTACTGAAAACTCTTTATAGAAACCCGCGTTTGAAATCCATTTTGCAAACTCTTTGAGAAAACAATAAGGCTGATCAAGTCCCAATTTATAAAATAAGAACTGAACACTCCGATAAATCAATAAAACTAGTCAGGTTCCAAAAATATCAATTAAGAACTGAAATTTATAATTCTCAAAAACAATTGTAAGCTAACAATATAAATAAACCACCATCTAAGTACCCTGGAAAACTGGCCATACACTCGTACGGAATGCTGCATCGTACGAGCAAGGCAAATCTAACTGGTCATACACCTGCACGGAATTCTGCATCGTGCAGGCAGGGCAAAGCTAACTGGCCATACACCTGTACGGAATTCTGCATCGTACAGGCAGGGCAAATAACTGTCATACGTGCACGCAGAGCTGCCCCCAAAGGGCGAGGCACCGCAACACACGGCCCAAAGCCTATGTGTGTGTCACGATGGGTCCCAAAGACCTTACTGAACTTATCTGTAGCTGGGTACTCATACGGCAATTTAAATCCACTTTTGAGTTTTTCAAACCACAACTAATAAAATCTTTTCTGAAAGAACCAAAGTTTCCAAAAACTGACAATAAGATCAAATCTTTATCTTTAACCAAGAAAAAACTGAGTTCTTAAAATCAGTTTCCCAAAACCGAAATCCATACTAAATAACCTTGAAAAGCAATAATCTTAAAATCCTGGGAATCCCAATCCTAACCAGAAGTCTCCAACTGGAATTCACAAACCCTCAACACGATCACTGATCCTCACTTAAATTCCATTACTAATTCCGTACCCCTCTTAACTAGTACCAGCAACCAAAAAACCAAGCATTCAAAACAGCCAAGTAACTAATTATCTGAGAGTTAAAGGATTCCTAGGTTCACTCACCGTGACCACGCGAAACGACTCAACTGCCCTTCGTGTCCTTCGTGGCTCCTTTGCTCGGATTCTAAAATCCGGTAGAATAACGGCATCGGGAATACAAATTCCCGTGCCGACCGTACCTGTTAAGACCAGACAGTCCAAGAAATAAACCCAGTATTCACAACACGTTCACAATCAAGCCAATAATCACGAAAACGGGCGGGAACCACCACACACGGTGGCTGCCCGACCCTCGGAAACCACGCGGAAGGTCCGAGAACTCACTCACAAGCTCGGGTGGTTGGCCCGAGGCCGAAAACCAAGGAACGCTCGCTGGAACCGTCACACGCGGCGAAACCCACAGCGGTCAACGAGCGGTCAACTGCCAAAAACGAAGATCGTGTTTAGCTAAAACAAACTACATGGGCACGTAGGGGAGATCGAGGGGATCAAAACTCGAACCTGGGTCGACAGCCAAAAGTGGCCGGAAATTGACTGAAACTGGCCGGAAAGCCGGCGGCACACCCACACTCGATTCGCCGTCCACGGTGGTCCCACGGGTCAATCGAACCCACCAACACGTTGGGCTCGACGAGAGGAAGAAATCTGGGCAGGTGGGAGGTCGCGTCGTCGCCGGAATCGCCGAGGGAGGTCGCGTCGTCGCCGGAATCGCCGAGATCGCCGCCGTGACGCCGACTGTGCACGCGCGATTCTTCGAGTTCTGGGCTGTTTCACGGGGAATCGCCACCACCAGAAGGAAGAGGGGGAGCAGGCGAGCACGGCGAGCCGTCGATCAGCCTCAGCCGCCGCCGGACGCGCTCCCACGCGCCGGCGAAAGTCGCGGCTGGAGGGAACACTCGCGAGGAGAGAGAAAGAACTATCGGGAGAGAGGAGAGAGAAATCTGGGGTATTCCTGGGTTTCTGTGCCTTTTTAAAAACCCCTTTTTAAAAATTACCAATTTGTCCTTCTCTTCACACGTCCGTAACTTCCAAACTGTAGCTCCGTTTGACGCGTGCTACGTGTCTACGAACTCGTGAGGACGAGAACTTTCCAACGAACCCAAAGTCAACGCAAAAAGTCCTCCCGAACAAAAAGTCAACTTTTTACTCAACTTTAAAAGTCAAACTTTAAAAATTTGAAAACCTCCAAAATGTTTTACCTTTCCAGAAAAATCCCGAAAACTTTTTAAAAAGCTTTTCAAAACCACTTTTGAAAGTGCGGGGTGTTACAAAAAGGGTGTCAAGAACTTGAATGACAATTTCACAAACAGTTTAGGTAGCTAGAAAATTTGAATGTTCAAGACCAATTTTCATACATGAGCACTATTCATATTATACCTTTTCATAATCCCTAATGACTAGTTCCTTCGGCCATGCCATAAGGCTTCCTACAGCTTGTCCAACCATTAATAGCTCGTCCTTTACTGGAACTGGAAGCAAGGCATCCTTCTTAATCACCACGTCAACGGAAACCCGGACATTGCCCTCACCCAAAGGTACACTATGCACTGTAGATATTGCCGTCTCAAACACTATCCCATATCCAACCACATTGGTGATGCAGTCTACAGCCAACTTGCACGGATTTCCTTGCCAAGCAACAGTACATGAATTATATATTATATAAAAAAACTTGTAAATTACAAAGAACAGCATATAGATATGATGTCTCTCTATATGCATGTATAGTTTAACTATATATATATATATCCTTATTATTGCTTTTAAGGACTTCTATATATAATTAATTCCAAGATATATATAATAACAAATTAATCATTAGGGATTATAATTCGAATAATTATGAAGTAGGAGCTAATTGGTATTAATATTAGTCGACAAGTACATGAAATTTAAACAAATCAGCTAGCTATATGCATCTAAACTAATAAATAGGGCTACATCCCCATCACTTAGGAAAATATTGGAGGAAAAAAGGGTGCATTACCTTTTCAACATCTTCAAATAGCTTCACCACTTCTTCTTCTTTTTCAACCTCAAATTTTGCAGCTTCCTTTTTCTGATAAGCATGGCAGCTTGCTTTGTCAGATGGTGGAGTATATGGTTCCTTCCCATTGCTTTGTTTTTCTAACATCTCAATCCTTTCCAGCAGCTCTTGAAGCTCCTTTTGTAGCATTAACACCACCTCATCTCGTGAAATGGATTCCCTCGGTTTTTTAGGGAGGTTGAAGTAAGTTGAAGGGTTGACGTTCCCCCCAACAGGTCTAACCCTACCAGCATGCTCAGGAGTCTCTAGAGCCATGGTTAGAACATCATTTGCACCATCCACTTTCAACTCTCCATACTTCTTTTCCAACAGGTCATCCTACCAACCAAACATGATATCACTAACTGTTCCCAATTAATGCACAATTAGAGACTCATGCATCATTCCTGTAGTTACTATGACTTTGGCCACCTCAGCAACTTCCTCATCCAAGTTGCCATTTGAATCTTCACGTGCTTTCTTCCATAGCAGAGAACGATCAAGGTCTTCAGCTACTACATTTGGATCTTTCCGCTGTCCATACAATTATTTGTAGTTAATTTGGATGCAAATAATTAGACAAGAAATAATGAAAATAGAGTTGGATGGTCAGACCAGCTAAGTGAGATTTTTAGTATATAAAATATGTATATATATGGATGCATTTGAAGCCGTATATATAGACAGTCGTATATGGTCATAGCTCATGCAGATGAATGGATGATATTAATAATGTATGTGATGTATTACGTAGGCTAAAAATTAAATCAAAAGAAAAAAAAACTCAATGTTATATATATTGAGAAAAATTATAGTAAAAAAGATCACCACCAAAATCAGTTTTAAACCAAATAACAAGTTTGAGTGTTTGACTCAAAACTCAAAAGAATAAAACAAAGAAAAATAAAATTAAATGACCAAATAGATGCACAAATTGAATGATGTCCTAAATAATCACTAAATAATCATGAAAATGAAAAAAGAAAAAAAAGGTTTATATATCCATAAAGAAAATCACTACAAATATCCAAAATATATTTCCTATTATGAAATTAATTCAATTAGCAACAGTATGTAGTATGTAAATGCTTACCAATTCCTCCTCCAATCCAATATATCCCCTTCGCGACAACCGATGATGATACTTCCTCTTGCTGGTTCGCTCTTTTTGAGACTCATGCAGTGCCTACACTTAAGACACCACCACAATTATCAAATCTTACAAAGCACTTTTGTTTAAATGCACAATAAATCGATCACTTCAATTCACTCTAGTATTTAGAAAGTCCTTTAGTTACCAAGAACTCAGGCATCATTCGGGCAGCAACAAACTGGACCAATGGCGCGCCTCAATGAAGTCATATTCCTTAGGTCGAGTTTCAAGAGCTTTTGGATCATCTATGGATGGCAGAATGAACTTCGTTGTTATAGCAGTCTTGAATGACCTCCACTTAATTCCGGCCAAAGGCAGAATCTTTTTCTTGCTGGAAGGTTCAAGATCAAATGCAGCCTACATAACGAACATGAGCAATCAAGTGTATTAGCACAATATAAACTTGAAATAAATTAAATAGTTACATTTCAATCAACCACCAAATTGCACTAGATAAATACCTTCAAACATCTTGACTAAATACTTATCCGAAATTTATAAATACTTGAACATCTTCCCATATGTTCTTTTTGAGGTTTGGATCCACTTTAGACCAATTCTTATAAGTAATTGGCACTGTAGTCCTTGCCGAAACACCTACATACGAAGCCAGCGTTTGTCGTGTGTCTCCCACGGGTACGCCGTGATTATTGAACTCAACTTTCATCTTTCTTCCTAACGCTTTCCTCAAAACAACTCCATGCATCTTTGTAACACCTCGAGTGGATTTGGAATCCCCCTCAAAAGTAAGAGTCATCTTTGAACTCGACCTAGCTTCATCTTCCTCAGGTGGTGAGATAACATCGACCTTCGTCTTTGAGCTAGTAGCAGTTTTGGCCTTTGGATTTGAGGTGGCAGCAGTCTTTGGCTTTGGAGTTGAGCTAGTAGTAGTCTTGCCCTTGAGTCTTGCAATGGCAGCAGTCATTGTACCTTTTTTTTTTTTTGGGGCAGCCATATCAATACCTGATACACTGTTGATAGCAAGCATGTTAAATAATTAATGATCATTTGAAGTTAAAGAGACAATGTAACACATCCACATGATAATAAAAGTTACAATTGTACAATTATCCCCATCACTTGAAAGCCAAGGATTTAATAAAAGTTATACATAGTCTGTAGCACAATTATACATATAGTGTAACATAGGTGAAAAAAGTTATACATAGCCAAGGATTTAATAATATGCAAGCTTAAAAAATTACATATATTTGAAATAAAAATAGAAGCCAAGGATATAATAGAAATTAATAATCAATGTTCTTACAAGCTTAAAAAAAATTAAACATATCTGAAAAACAAATACAAGCTTAAAAAAATTACATAACATACTCATTCCCATTGAATTAATCAATTTTTTTTTTGAGTGGTCAATCCAAATGCCCTCACAATGTTCTCTCTTGTATGTGTTTCCATCTTCACCCATGAGGTGGTCAAATTCCTCTACCAATGGCAGCCCATTGGCCAAGGGTTCAAGGTCACAAACTGTGTCTCCTATCTCATCCAGTACAATACCATTATTGTACTCTCTATTTGGGGCAGCAAGTACTACGGACCAGCTAGAGTCTACTGGGTTTTCAACATAAAATACTTGCTTCACTTGAGTAGCCAAGGCAAAAATGTCTCTCTTATGACCTATCCTATTTAGGTTAACCAAAACAAACCCTAGGTCATCTGTTTTTATCCCCTTATTATTCTCTACCCATTGACAATTAAACAAAGGCACCCGAAACTCTTTATAGTCAAGCTCCCAAATTTCTTGGATAATCCCATAGAAACACATCTCTGTGTACACAGCTTTCATATCTTTCGCACTTGCCACCTGCATTGTGTTGGTCACCAAGCTAACCCCACTATTCTGCACAGAACGTACGTTGTCATGCCCCTTTGTGTGATATCGGCACCCACCAATCTCATAACCCTCATAATGTACAACACTCATAGGTGGACCATGTGCTAGTCGCCTCACTGACTCGGTGATGTCCTTTCCATTTGCTATTTCCGCTGCCACCTATGGGAATGGATTAGACTAATTAAAAATTATTAAAAATAGAACACAAAACCTTGTCAAGACTAAG
>QANT01000905.1:0-26918 GCA_003254885.1 Purshia tridentata
TTAACAACCCATTTACCCCCACTAATTTTTTTTTAGAAAGAATAATTTTTTAAAAAAAAAATTCTATTTAAAAAAGGTCAAAATAACATATATAAGTATTTAAGGATGAAAATTGCAAATGGACAAAAACATAAGGATCAAAATTAGAAATGGACAAAAACCCAAGGACCAAAACTGGAATTTTGAAACCATGAGGACCAAATTTGGTTTTGGAGTAAAACCCAAGGACTAAAATCGGAATTTTGAAACCACGAGGACCAAATTTATTTTTGGAGATGGACTAAAAACATATTTAACCCTAAATTTAATTAACAAAATTTATGTGTATGATATATCATTGTGAGGACGTCATGTCTCTGGCTTAGCTTATAAAATGACTTTTAGAGACATTTAATCAAGTTTCGACACAAGTTTTTAATGAGCTTTTTATATACGATTTCAATGGTGTAATTGTATAATTTTTAGATTTGCATTAAAAGATCATCATTGTAAAAAAATTAAATTAATAAGAAATCATTTTACTTATGAAGATTAAATTGTTAATATTTCACGTATTTATTCTGTTAATCAGAATCCGATTCTATTTATTTAAAAATTAAATTAATCAAAACCCATAAGAATGACCTAATTATTAAGCCTGTTGTAGCCCAATTTTCCAATGGGCCTCATCTTTTCTATCAAGCCCGTCCTACTTCTACCTTCCAGGCTTCACAAACCACGCCCACAAGGCTGGCAGGACCCAACCGCATCGACGACGTTCTGGTGGGCCACAACCACAAGAGCAACATATTTTCTTTAGTTCCCAGATATGCCCTTCAAAAAAACCCAAATTCTATCAATATCCCAAACCTTCCTCATCAGTCAGGTCTAATGACGTTTGAGTCACTTTTCACTCAGTTTCTCTTACAGTGTCTCCGCCAAAATCTGCGATCTATTTCCAAAACCTTAACCCTAATTTCTCCATTTATGCGCGATTCCACCCTCGCTTGTAACCCTAATTTCTTTTCCGGAAAGCCATCCAATCAAGAAATTTTTTTTTTTTTTTCTGGAAAATTTTCCAGTAAATTGGGGAGTTGCCAGTTTGTGTGGATAAGCATTAGCTTTCGTATCTCATGCCTCGAATTTTTGAGTTCAAGTAAACGGAGAGACTTTTTCAAACCCTAATCGGTGAATTTTGTTTACAATGAATTCGGGTCCGATAGACATAAGCTCTGACGAAGAACAGGGTTGGAACGAGCCCGAAGATGATGACTACGACTGGGTATCGGAGCTTCTTGACTCGGTTGACAACCTCAACGACGACGATTCTGATGAGGTTGTGGTGATTGGTGAGGTCAACACGAAGCCCAGGCCAAAGTCTTCAAAACGGACGGTCAGAGATGTGGACGATGATTGTGTGGTTTTGGATGGTGACCCGGATAAGGCCATTTCGGTCGTGGACGATTCGAGTAGTGGCTCCGACGACTTGGTTGTGGTTGGGGAGAAGGGCCAGGTATATAATAACCGGTTTTATCTTTTAATACGCGAAAGTTGCTGTGTTTTGCTTTCTTGGTGGATTTTACTTTCTTTGACCTTGCATTTGTTGTGGATTATATTTTGATTAGAGGACTTAAACTGAAGACATTAATTCAATTAAAGGTTAGTGGTTGTATTGGGCTATAGAAGGAAGTCTTTTAGTTTGATAAATTTTATACTTGGAGCTTAACTGTGCTTGGTTGCCTATTGTTGGAAGAAAGAAAAAAATGAGAAAAAAGAAAGCAAAGATTGACTGTAGGAACTGATGTTAATTTGTACTACTCAGAAATTCGGACAACTAAAATCCCAAGAATACTTTTCCGTGTTTGTGCTTTAATTGGCTGCCATGAAAATATTGCAAACTGAGGTAGGTTGCAACAAACACGGATTTTTCAAATTAGGCTAATGGTATTATTGGCTTCTGAAAGAGGACAGATTTTTCTGTATTCTGGTTTACTGTTTTTAGTAAGGGAGTTTGATTGGGATGCATCAGCGTTACATAACTTAATTTTGTCCAATTGTCCTTGAAGCACAACTTTGGTGGTTCTTGATGCTATGAAGTTTTGGTAATTTGCTGGTGATTTGTGGAGTGGCAAGGCATCTAAACTGTGCCTGTAAAGATTGGGGTTGTAATATGTTTCAAGCTTGGAAGGAAAACGCATGTAGTGGTCCTTGAGAACATTTGTTATTTGACCCATGATAGAATCGGCACAATGTTTTATATTCTTGCACCGAATCAGGTTGTTAGTTACAGTGAAGATGCCTAGTCCTGCCTCATGGTAAATTCTTCCAGGATTTCAGCTTGCCAATGTTGAGATGACAAAATACATGGACCCTGGGCCAGCCACTTCAGCTGCTGGGTTTGAGAAAACTCCTTTTTACATGGAGCAGGACCAGCAGTCCAAAGTTTAAAAATTGAATTGGTGATCCTGGTTAAGATCTAGAAGGTATGAGTAACAGTCTCAACCTGATCTGGGGTCCATCGGAGATATCATAGCAAGAGAGGTTTTCTTATTCCTAATATTAGATGCTTTGGTACTTTCTTCAGAAACAGTGTAAAACATATATATCTTGCTCGTGTTATACGATTAACAACCAGTTTCTTGTTTAGGGTGACCTTGATATTGAAATTCCAGTGGTTTGAAGAAGTTTTCCTTAGTTCATGGGTTTTTCTTGGCTTAGGTTGTCTTTACATAATATTTGGACTCTTCCATCTGTTTTAGTTTCCTATATTTATGTTAAGCTTATATTGTATATCCATGATCTTAGTACCACATATTGTCAAATCTTTGAACTTTTCATTTGTTTGGAAAGATGTAGGCACCCTTTTTTTTGCCATCTTTAATTCATGTCATCTTCTGGTTGCAGATAGCATGCCGAGACTACCCTCATCCACGACATCTTTGTGCAAAATTTCCTTTCAGCACTACCTTGCATCAGAAGCACTGTGACCTTGTAAGTTGATTAGCATATGCACTTACTTTCCTGAAGCTAACAATTTACCAATCTGATTTCTATCCTTGCTGAAATGCAGTGTCACTGTTATGTCTGTGACTCTCTGGCACCCTGTGTACATTGGGGTACTGGAGTCTCCAATATTGACCATTGCCATGCCACTGATAAAGAAGAGGTGTGGAAAATGATGAGGACAAGTTTCAAGTTGGGGAAAACTTCTCCATTACCAGCTTCAAAATTGTCTGTGGCTGCGCCTAAACTTAGTCAAGGTTTAACACTTGATATTATTCGATTGGCAGCTAACTCTACACCACAGAAACAGGTCTCTAGGCCTACTGCAAATCGTGCTTTATCAGCAAGCCTTAGCATCCCTAGTATCAGAAATCCAGGTAGAGTTCACCAATCAGGACTTCTTATGTCTAATAACAGAGTCCAACCATGTTCAGTTCCGCAGCAGTTGGTTGGTGTGCATAATAATGTTGTTAGGAGGAACAGAGGTCATAATGTTGGTACTTTAGGCACCCAGTTTGCCTCTTCTCATACAATGTTCAAAAGAGTAGGAGCAGTTGGGGGTTCCGTGCCGATAAAACGGTCTACATATGGTTTTCCAAATAACAGTAGTTGTGCCAATCCATCACAATATGGCAGAAATCCTGCTCCCATGGCAGCATTAAATGACAGGAACAGGTGGCAGGATGCCCATTCCAGCATGCATCAGAGGTCCTCCCAGCCCATGGGCAGCATTGTTGGAAGTACAGTGCCTTTTCAACCCCAAATTTATAGCCAGCCTATTCCTCAGCCAACCTATAGCCCAAATCTTCAGCAGCAAGGGAATCAAATTCAAAGTGATATTCAAAATATCTATCAGATTGGGAATCAGACTCAGGATGGCAGTCAAGGTATCTATCAGTATGGGAATCAAAGTCAAAATGCAAGCCTGAATAGTCTGCAAGGCAATCAAGGTGCAAGTACCCCAGATTTGGGGGTTTCTGATTCTGACTACAGTTGGGTAAACAATTCCAGTCAAAGCATTCAGCAACTTCCCATTGAAAATTCTCAAATTCAAAGCACTGAGGCTATATGTGAGCCATCTCTGGTTAAGGAGGATTCCCAGTCTAGTGGAATTGCTAATCTCAGTGATTTGGACATTGGATTTGAAAGCTGGCTACTCGAAAACCAGTCTGTTCCGGCAGTATCTAATGATTCTGTGCCGTCTCAACTGAATGTCTTGTCTTCAGAGCCTACTTTTATAGACACCGGAATGCTTATGTTTGATTTTGAAACCTCCTGGAAGGGTCTCGCGCAGGTGTAGCTGACTGTCACTATTAGTAATTAAAAAATGGAGCTTGCATAGGTAAAGCGACTCTCACCTTCTTAAAAGAAGGAAGCTTTTTTGACACAACTTTGTGTTTAGGCAAATAATTATCTATAAAACTGGAGGCCGGGTGTAGGAGCTTTGCGCTTTGGTAGTGTACAGTAATTTGAAGTATGAACGTAAAAAGTATCCTAGGCTGGAGATTCTGTATAGATGCTGGTTGTTTTTCCCAATCGCCTTCTATTTATTAATCAACATGTTAAAATCATAGTTTGCATATTCCTGCATATTGTTCTTTGACCCTTTCGGTTTCCCGTGGATGCTGCAGCCTATGTCTTATCATGCTCTTTCCAATTTTTCAAGCAGTTTCATGCTTCTAGTGTTGCCTTTTGTGAAGTTGTTTTGGTTTTTGTTTGCTGGCGCCCCTATTTTATACGGTGGGGTTCAAACCTATTCAAATTAATATGCACCTTGATTCCTGGCATTGCTGGAACCTGGGGATACAAATGCATGTTAATGATGTCCCCTCGGTGTGCTCACGTTGCTGCTATGTTTTTGGGTCATAATGATGTCCCCTCAGTGTGCACACGTTGCTATGCTGCTTATGAGAATCCCAATAGGTCTAGTTATTCAACATATAAATGGGTCCTAATTGATTAACTAAACTAGTTTTACATGGGATGCCAAGAATATATATTACATTGGCTTTATCATTCATAGTTTCAGTTGATAAAAACACAATTAAGCTTATTACATATGGCATATAAACATGGGCAGGAGGTAATGTTAAAATACACAACCTAATTAAAATGAAAAAGGAATAAAAGGAGCAGAAACTTTTTAAAATCACCTTGCTGATTGATTATTTTTAGCATTAAAAATGTCCCAAAGAAGACTTTTTTTAGACCAAACAAGTAAAAGCTGGTCTTGACATCTCCCCTCAAATCTCAAGATATGCAGAGAGCTTATAAACTTGAAAGCTTAATTGGGAAATTAAAAAAAAAAAAAGCTTTGGAAAAAAAGTTCTTAATTTTCGTTATTGGCTAAATAAAAATATAAAAAACAAAGAGCAAAAAAGAAAAATAAAAAGAATTAACGCTCTAGAATATTTCTCAGCTGTGTAGGGTGTGTTATTAGCGACAAAAGAGTAGCGCTCTGCCTCTCTCGCTGGTCTCGCTGGTCTTGCTGGTTCTTGCACCTTGCAAACAGCACAACAGAAAGATAGCAAATAAGCGAAAATGGCACTATGGATGGAAAACGGGTCCGAACCCCAAACCGAAAGCGAAAAAGCTGACCTTGATGCCATAGCCGCTCTCAAAGAAAATGCTGCTATTGAATTCAAGGTCCTCTCTCTCTCTCTCTCTCACACACACACAATAAGTAAACAGTAGGATCATGTTGTCTTCGTTTTTCTTTTCATATTATTGGCTTTGCAGGAAAAGGGTAACGAGTATGTGAAAATGGGCAAAAAGCATTTCTCTGATGCCGTAGACTGCTACACAAGGGCAATCAATCAGGAAGTTTTGAGTGACTCTGAGACTTCTATTATCTTTTCAAATAGAGCCCACGTCAATTTTTTACTTGGTAATTACAGACGTGCTCTTACTGATGCTGAGGAAGCAATTAAGCTCTGCCCCACTAATGTTAAGGTGCTAAATTTTTACTGTGTTATTGTTCTCAGCTGGGTTTATTTTTATTTTTAATATCTAGTTATTTTGTGTTTTAAGCAACATGGGTTTGTTGATTAGGCATTGTACCGAGCTGCCAAAGCGTCTTTGTCATTGAACTTGTTGTCTGAATCAGCATCACATTGTGAAAATGGGCTTAAACATGACCCAAGTAATGAAGAGTTAAAGAAGCTGTTAAGGCAGGTTGAGTCGAAGAAGATGGAACGTGAACAGCATGAGGCTCAAGTTTCCAAGGTCATTGCAGAGGCTAAGGTTTGATTATAATACTACTGGGTTGATACAATTATGGAATAAACTGTTTGTGATTATACTGAGCTCATGTTTATTTCTTTGTTGAAACTATGCAGTGCCTTGTTTCCGCGATTGAAAATAGAGGCTTGAAGATTGGGAAGGCAATGTATCAAGAACTTACCGGATTAAGAAAGCCTGTATTAGATAAGAATAATATTCTTCATTGGCCAGTTCTTCTTCTGTATGCAGAGGTTATGTCCAGTGACTTCATTGAGGACTTCTGTGAGACTGATATGTTTTCGGCTCATCTGGACATGATATCCTTCTCTTAAAGTGTTATTGTTATATTATAAAGCTTAATTGTCAATGAGTTTCTCTATGGAGCAAGCAATGTTTTTGGATATATGTGCATTTTGTGTTGTCCTGAGCTTTCAAACATGTTTTCAGAAGGCAGCCCGCCTTTGTCATGGGATCAGGAACACAATTATACTCGTGAAGCTGTTGAATTATATTATGAAGTAAGTCACTCTATTTGATTGTCATTTTGTTGACATATACTGCCTTTAAAAATATAATTTTTTACTCCAATTAAAAGTAAGTTGCTTTTTGGAGAGGTTGGTCCATTGGGTTGACATAAACACATTAGCCGATTATAGAATGCTGCTATCCACTTTTTTGAGCTTATTTTTCATTGAATCGCATGTTGGATATGGCATTGTGATTAGATGTTAGGTCTTTCTGGTTCCCGATTGTTAGGACATGAGATCACAGCTGTCTTGTTGAAATAGGTAACTTTTCTTTTGTATTGCCCTGCGTGTAATTGAAGTGAAAACATAACTAATAGATCCTGCTGGGTATTTCTGTAAAGTTGTCGTACATCCATCAAAATGATAGAAAAGTGTATGAATGAGCTTGTATAAAACTAGTTATCCCATTTTTTCTCACTGGATGCATGTCCTAGTAATAATTTTTCTTTGGGTATATCTTTTAAGGTGGCATTACTTGTGCCTTATTTCTAATTTCTCTGTCCTTGATTTATCAGGCTGGTTCAGGAGTTTCTCTGTCAAAGACAAAGATCCTTCGTTGTGTTCTAGAGGGAACTGCAGCTTCTCATGTAGAAAGCATTGATGACGAGGAAAAGGATGCAATTGAGAATTCTAATCATGGCAGCTCAGCAGGTAGGATGCCTTCAAATTTCTCTTTCCCTCATTTCTTGTGTCAATTGATATCTACACCAACCATTCAAGTTGCTTTGGTCGCATATCTACTCACTAATTGCAAAGAAACATGATCTCACCCCCTTCCCCCTGGTTTTACTTTGCTCAGCAAGGTTATCTGAACTTCCTTTATCTGATATTCCTCAGGCAAAGGTTCCTCTAAATGGGTGAAAGTAAATGAAAAAAGAACACTTCATGATGTTCTGAAAGAACCTAACTTCGTTATTCCAGGGATCCCAGGTGTGTCTTTAGAACACTTTCACAGTCAGCAGCGCAACAGTTTCATTCCTTAAACGTTCTTGTTTTCTTACCACAGCTGTCTGCTCTGTGTGCAGTGTTTTTTGTTGTTTCTAAAAGCTCCACCTTCTATAAAGAGTTCAAAGCTGGGAAGTGGGCTCCTCCACCGTGAGTAGGCTGCAGGGTTCTAAGACGATGAGTTGCTGCCTGGTTATGTCTTGAAATAGGTCATGTTTATTATAAGTCAAAGCAAATGATTCCTGGAGTCATAGTTTTTGTTAGTTTAAGACTGCCGGTGGGCGACCCATTTAAGAACCAAGGGTTGAACCCTGTGAAGTCACAAGGTTGTACAATTGTAATAGCTTTCCAATGTTTGTGTAGTTGAGGTAGTGCTTGTACCAAAAACATGAAGACCCTGATTTAGATCAACTTATGTTACTTGATCGTTGAATCATCTTAATTGTTTTGACTTTTTATTTTCCTCGCTTTGAATTTACTCTTAAATAGCATTAGATCAAATATTATGCAGGTAGAGGAGATAATCTTACAACAGGCTTTTGAAATGCTTATTTAACTCCTAATTAGTAAATTCCCATAGCATACACGTATGTTTTGAAAAATACACTCCTATCTGCTGTTCACTTTTCAAATATATGGAAAATATGCATTTAAAAAAAAGAAAAAGAAAAAATGTAACTAATTTTGATAACTGTCATCTCCCATATAGGAGGAAAGTCGGTCAGTTATGGTTGTTCGCGTATTCTGTGCGCATTGGTCTTCTATTCAACTTGAATCTCTTGGAATCTCCTATTTTCTTGGGTATCTTTTTTCACCATATAAACCCAAATCCCCCTGCCTTCCACACCCCAAACTTCCTTCTCTGCTCTCTTATCATGGCTGCCATCACTTGCTCAGCCACCGACCTCCAACCCCTCCTCAGCGCCGCCCCCAACGCCACCGCCGCCGCCGAATACATCTGCACTCGCTTCGATGCTGTGTCTGACAAGTTTGTCGACACAGCCTACGCTATCGACAACACCTACCTCCTCTTCTCCGCCTACCTCGTCTTCGCAATGCAGCTCGGCTTCGCCATGCTCTGCGCCGGCTCCGTTCGCGCCAAGAACACCATGAATATCATGCTCACCAACGTCCTCGACGCCGCCACGGGTGGCCTCTTCTACTACCTCTTCGGCTTCGCCTTGGCCTTTGGGTCTCCCTCCAATGGCTTCATAGGCAAGCACTTCTTCGGCCTCAACCAGTTCCCCTCCCCATCTTTTGATTATGGGTACTTCCTCTACCAATGGGCTTTCGCCATTGCAGCTGCTGGGATCACCAGTGGCTCCATTGCTGAACGAACCCAATTCGGGGCGTACTTGATCTATTCTTCTTTCTTGACTGGCTTTGTCTACCCAATAGTCTCCCATTGGTTTTGGTCTGCTGATGGTTGGGCTAGTCCTGCAAGGTCTAACAATCTCTTGTTCGGGTGCGGAGTCATTGATTTTGCGGGCTCCGGCGTTGTCCACTTGGTCGGAGGCATTGCCGGGTTGTGGGGTGCCCTTATTGAAGGCCCCCGTATTGGGAAATTTGATCATGAGGGCAGGTCTGTGGCAATGCGTGGACATAGTGGCACATTGGTTGTTTTGGGCACATTTTTGCTGTGGTTTGGTTGGTATGGTTTCAATGCAGGCTCATTCCTCAACATTTTGAAGGCTTATGGAGAGAGTGGGGCTTATTATGGACAATGGAGTGCTGTGGGCAGAACCGCTGTGACAACCACTTTGGCTGGATGCTCTGCGGCGCTGACTACCCTTTTCGGGAAGCGCTTGCTTTCCGGGCACTGGAATGTCATTGATGTCTGCAATGGTTTGCTTGGTGGGTTTGCAGCGATCACCTCTGGTTGCTCAGTGGTTGATCCTTGGGCTGCAATTATATGTGGGTTTGTGGCAGCTTGGGTGTTGATTGGATGCAACAAGCTTGCTGAGATGTTGAAGTATGATGACCCATTGGAAGCAGCACAGCTTCATGGAGGGTGTGGCTCTTGGGGGATCATATTCACTGCATTGTTTGCTAAAAAGGCTTATGTGGATGAGATTTATGGAGGGCAAGGAGAGAGGTCATATGGGCTTTTTATGGGAGGTGGTGGGAGGCTCTTGGCTGCTCACTTGGTCCAGATTGTGGTGATTGTGGGGTGGGTGAGTGTGACAATGGGGTCATTGTTCTTGTTGCTGCACAAACTGAAGCTGCTCAGGATTTCATCAGAAGAGGAGATGGCAGGAATGGATTTGACAAGTCATGGTGGATTGGCTTATGCGTATAGTGATGAATACAATGATAAAGCAACTCTCAAATCTGGATTTATGGCCTCAAACACAAGTCTTCCTTCCTCTGTTTGATTTGATTTGATGAATTTCATACCCTTATATTCAGCCTGTATATTGTTCAATGTGGTGCTTTTACTTGGTGAAACATGTAGACCATGTTACACATTGCAACATGTTTCTTATATTTCATTTAGCTAGATTAGTTTGTTTGGTTTCAATGTAATTGTTCAGGATGGTCAAATTTGGAATTTGTTGAATAAATGGAATGAGAAATGACCTTCCTCCTAAACCAATGGGTATCACATTTCTTGTATTTTCTTTCTCTGCTTTCTTATATTTCAGTTTCATGCGCTTTTATTTGTTGTTGTTGATTGCGAAAACCTGAACATTTAAAAACTGAAAACAGTGATAAAATCTGCTTAAAACAAATTTTTTTCTATATCATTCACAATAATGGCATTGTATTGTGTAATTTAATTCAATGGTTTAACTAATATTAATATATTGCAATTTATCTACCATGTATAGCAATTTGAATTAGACAGGAGTAGTTTTAAATAGAAAGATTTAAGAGAATTTAATTTTTTGAAAATAAGATTATTGGTATCATAAATAAAATACATAATATTTTGAATTTGAAATGGTTAGATCAATTTTTCTTTGGCCTAGATACAATTCATCTGATCAGAATCTTTAAAATTTGAAAAAATACCTAATTAGGAGGACTTAGAATCAGCGCCACCCTTTCTTAATTTGGAGTGAGATTTTTTTGAGAATGGAACAGTTTTTATTTGATATTAAGGAGTTGATACATCGTTTGAAAAATCAGAGTGGAACCGAGAGATTATTCGGAGGAGAATTTGCCGCGGGAATCACAAATGCTGGGTTATTACTTGATTTCCATATTAGCTCACTATCTTAATTCTGTCTTTCCAATTTGATGCATGAGTGCTCTCAGCCTCTAACTCAGTTGTCTTTCCAATTAGGAGAGTCTGATTTTGATTTCGACTGTTCATAATTTCTACAGATTATGATCAGTAATCTTTGTATTTATCTCAAATTACTAATGCTTCAAAAGAATGGGGTTTGCCATGCACATCTTGCCCTGGTCGAGGGACAGATAGGTTCTTAAACAATTTTACACAATCGTCACTTCCCTTATTTGCTTGTATTTTGCTCTGCAAACATCAGTAATCATCGAACATTGTTTGGGTTGCATGAATATAGTTCAAAAAATATGAAAAGGGCTTCTGAACTGGGTACTAAGATCGAATATGACCCACACTCTTCAGAATCTTGATGATATGCGGCAAATATGCCAACCAAACACAATCATTACCACGCCAAACCTCAGATTCTTTTACTCTTTCAAACAAATAAACCAAGCAAAAGCTCCTCTTTAAGTAGATAACATGGAGCAAACCAGCCAGGACTCCTACTTACCAAAACAGCATTGTCTGGTTATTTTTGAACTTCTTCACTACAGGGTTTGATAGAGGTTAAAACGGAAAAGCAAGAGGAAGTTCCATCCCATGAGAATCTGAGAATAGGTCTAAGTGGAATAGCTCATGCTTCCGTACTAAGCACACACCGGAGGCATCCCCCTTCATGCATCAGATCAAATGCCTTGTTGATCTCCCCAAGAGTCAAAGTGTGGGTGATGTATTCATCAACTTTGATTTCCTGCAACAAGAGAGAGCATAATGTGATAAATTATACCCTTGTTACAAATGAAGTCATATTGTTGAATATTTGTCGAAAGCATTTACCTTCTTCAAGTACTTCTCTACAAGCCAAGGCACCTGTGAGCGGCTCTTGAAACCACCAAAGGCCGTTCCCTTCCAGACACGACCAGTCACCAACTGAAAAGGACGAGTGGATATCTCTTGCCCTGATGCTGCAACGCCCACAATAACTGATGTTCCCCATCCCTGCAAAATTTTTGACCGTCCTCAAAATTTGTTTTCTACACAACAATTCAAGTCACCAGTCAAAAAAGCACTCACCTTGTGGCAGCACTCCAGGGCAGCCCTCATCACCGAGACATTTCCAATGCACTCAAAACTATAGTCAACACCACCATCAGTGAGATCAACGAGGACCTGTTGGATTGGCTTCTCATGGTCCTTTGGATTCACAAATTCAGTAACTCCAAAGTTCTTTGCTGCAAATCATAAATTGCAATATGTAAACTTTAAAATGTTCATAAAAACATTGCTAACTGAATTCAAGAGACTGCTAGTGAGACAAGACATTAATAATACAACTGAAGATCCCTTGGTAGGCCTTGTTCCATCTTTTATGACAAGTTAAAGCAGCAGCAGAAAGACAGTCCCAGGTACAATAAATTAAAAAAAAATTATAATAGAAAAGACAAATTGCAGGTAATTCAGAATAATTTGCAATTTTGCATATGCTATTATTACAGGATACCATTTTCTACTGGAATAGTTTCTTAATAGGTATCATTACTTATTTTTTTTGGCTAGATAAGGTATTAAGGGGCTTAATTCCTTTACCAAAAAAAAAATGAAATAGGATTTATTCCTTATTCCCTTAAAAGGACAGGTCGACCTTTTCCTTTCACCCAATACTCAGAGGTGAGATTTGTTGCAAAGCATGTAGTAACCGAGCCACATTTTTTTTTTGGTGAGCATTTAGGGCCAAATGGCCCAGTATCAGAGCTCTGACACTATTTACTACAGTATGGTTTTGATATGGGAGTTCAGACAAAAAAAAAAGGTTTTGAGATGGGAGAACTTCAGATGTACCTGTATCAAACTTTTTGCTATCAATATCAATGCCAATTATTCGTGACGCACCAGCTGTTTTGGCACCCTCTGCGACCTGTCAAGCTATGACAATTAGCAATCATTACAGTTCAATACTCAGCAGCACAAGATTATAAAATCGAGGTCCCATTAAGCACTTACTGCAAGACCAACAGTCCCAAGGCCAAAAATAGCAACGATTGACCCTGGTTCTACTTTTGCTGTGTTCCAAACAGCTCCAAGACCTAAAATATGTCATACACATTTAATCATGATAGAAGCATAAGAGAAACAAAAAATAGAATTAAGATGTATGGTTTTGACCCAAATTGAAATTAAATTAACCATGACTAACTAAAATAGTACTATTATCCTTACCAGTAGGAACACCACATCCAAGAAGGCATACTTTCTCCAAAGGAGCCTTTGGATCTATCTTAGCAACACTAACATCATGAACAACTGTGTACTGGCTAAATGTTGAGGTTCCCATGAAGTGATAAATAGGTTTTCCGTTAATAGAGAAACGGCTCTTGCGATCACTCATCATGACTCCAACTCCAGTGGCAGCACGTACTTTGCCACAGAGATTTGTCTTGCCTGATTTACAGAACTTGCATTCTCCACATTCTGCCTGGTAACAAGGGATGACATGGTCTCCCGGCTGAACTTCCGTAACACCTTCACCAACACTCTCAACAATCCTGCATCAAGATGAAGTATCCCCTTTCAGAATCAAAAGCATGAGACAAACAATCATTATACGACATGACATACATACGTAACATACCCTGCAGCCTCATGACCGAGAATACAAGGAAAGAGACCTTCAGGATCCTGCAAGGCAAATTAAGTGAAATAAGTGCACATTTCCTTTTAAATAAAATTGGCAATGAATCAGATTATGTTTCTTCTAAATTTCAGATTCAAACAGAACCATAACCATCAACTAGACTACTGCCATTTGAAAATTTTCGACTTTGACACCATACCTACCATATGAGCTCATTCCTACCATACCACGAAACCCTTTAAATTTTCATAATTATCATATGGGGTCAGTTCTATTATACCACCAAACTCATAACTAAACATCCAACCCATTAGATGAGCTTAAACAATGAGATCATCTTCAAGCAAACAAAGATCACCTTTTGCTCTACAAATGCAAGCAAGTGTAAATTTACTGAGAGAAATGCGAAAATTCTACCTTACCACCCCAGGTATAGGCATCGGTGTGGCAAAGAGCGGTGTAGAGAATCTTGACCCGGACCTCTCCGGCCTGCGGCGGAGCCACCTGTACGTCTTCGATCACCAAAGGCTTGTTGGGTTCCCAGGCCACCGCAGCTTCGCAGTTTCAATAGTACCGAAAACCATAACCCAAATATTTACAACCATATTTTGACTGAAACCAAAACATATGTATGTGCACAGAGAGAGAGAGAGAGAGAGAGAGAGAGGAGTACCTTTGCAGGTGATGACTTGACCTTGGGTAGCCATGGATTTGACTGAAGCCACAAGGCAAAACGAAGAGATAGAGGAAATGTGGGGATCGGATTGAGAAGTGTGTGTAGAGTCTGTAGACTGTGGAGTGGACAAAAGAACTCCATGAATTCTTATGGACTATTTTCTCTGAGCCGGACCCGGTTCAGGTGGCTTTTGTCTTTGGGCTCATTCAGTTTTTTCATGGCCTAAAGGCTCCTCCTTCGTTTGGGCCCAATGGGGAAAGGGCTTATGAGAAAGGTTTACTCTATGGAGATTTTCTCTGATACATAATTCAAATGCGAGATGTGAAAGAGTATTACAATAATAGGCATTAACGTACGTTCATGAACAAAAGTTAATGCCGAAAGTGAGTCTTGTGGCATCAAACATTTGATAATTAATATCCGTTTGACGAGGGAACTACTATGAAATGTATATGAAATAACGATTGTCGGTTATTCACGTGTGTATGAATGATTGACCCACAAACTCGAAGCATGATACCGGCCTGCTAGTCAAAGCTCAATGGCCCGAGATATCGGGTGGGCCAGCCTGACTCGTTTCTAAGCTGGAGCCCAGCCCAATGATGACCCTTACTTTGGTGTTCTAAATTTCCATAATCCAAACCATGATGATGATGCTGCCGCTTAGAGTATGTTGCTGGAGTTTATTCTTGACTTAGAGCGATGCATAGTCTTTTTGTTATGTTTGTTTCCATAGAGCATTCAAAACGTGCATGCATATATAGTTAATAATTGGCACAACTCATCATTCACAAGACATAAAATGTGCATCCAATAAGAGCCAAGTGCATCTCACCCACTAATTAGATAAGACAATTGCAATTTCCAACTTATTTTATAAGTAAAACTAATGAATTTGGTAATCACTTATGTGATTCTTATATATTCCAAATGAGCAGCCAAAATTGAAGACCACCCTGCTTATTTTATAATTCAATTATCAAGATGATTTTGTGTTGATATCTAAAATGATTTCGTATTGAAATATATAGTTTTTTTTTTTGCCACAAAAAAAAAAAAAAAAACATACTAGGTTTATATTGTGTATCTTAGAAAGATAAGTACAACTCTTATGACGTAGTCATAGTTTTAGAAAAAACAAAATTGTGTCTATGATTTAAGGGTTAGAAAGAAAAATTATTTTTTANAAAAAAAAAAAGGAAAATTATTAGATGCGATCACACTAAAAAATTTATCCTAAGAAAGGTATATACAAATCTAAACCACATAGAATTAGACACATACAAAATGAAGACCGAAAGAATCTAGACAACAATTATGGGGTGAAAAATAAGGACTAATGAGTCGTATATAATATGAGTTTGATGAACCTGGACAAAAAATAAATATGAGTTTAAATGAGGACTAGTAAAATGAAAGGTCAATGATATCTAAAATTGTGCACGTGGAATGGCACGTGCAAAATTCGTTGTTTGATATATGCATGATGGACATGAATGGAGCCAAGCGAAATGGTCTGACAGGAGCCATGTCGGTATCTTCAAGATCATGATTCCCGGTCAAACTGTGATATGGATCATCCATTCATTATTTGCCACGTATTGCTTGTCTGTTGGATTTCCAGTCAAACTCTTGGACCGGGGATTGATATTTTGCCAGATTTATTGGATTGGGAAATTTTATGTTCATATTACATTTTTACATCCCCATATAAAAAGAAAATTATTTATTATATTAATTTATGACCTTTTTACTCACACTCACATACATAAATTTAAGACCAACAATGTTATATGACATCATTTTCGTGAAAATTTATAAAACTTAATAAATTTATGCAACAAACAGAACGGTCATTTAACATTGTTTTGTTTTTGGTCAAATGTCTTTTAACATTGGTAGTTGTGTTAATTTAGAATGATAAGTTGGTAAGAAGTAGAAGTAAACAACCAAGTGCGGCTGAGCCACCAATACATTAATGTTAGAATTTAAATAGGTAAATAAATAAGTGGATTTATTGTGAAACATTATTATTAGTTGTATTACGAACGCGGTCAAATGTAATTTATGTAAATATTAAACAGGTTTATTTGTCTATATTAGAATTTAAATTAGTAAGCACATACGAATTCATACTATAGAGCACCCCTTTATTTTAAGCACCGAAAACATAATTAGTGATTATGATGATAAGTCAATGTCAAATAAATTAAAAGCTTATTATACAATCCTCTCGAGTTTAGTGTCTTCTTCTCCCTATATATAAAGCTTTTCTCATCCTTCTTCTTCATTGTGAAAGATTCCCTTTTGCTTCTCCAAAATCCTCCCAATATATGTATCCAAAAAACTAAAACCCATTAATCTCCCCAAACAAAACACAGTTCAGTACTAGACTGTTCTCTTATGTCATACATGGCTGCAGACTCCTCCTCATCATCAAACCTAAGAATTGTTGTTGAAAAAAACCCCTCTGAGTCTCGCTTGTCTGAATTGGACATCAAGTGCTGGCCCAAGTAACTCTCACTGTCTCTCTATCTCTCTCTGTCTGTCTCTAAAATAAAACTGGGTTTTTTTTTAATATTTTGTGGGATTGTTTTGTATAGATGGGGTTGCTCTCCAGGGAGGTACCAGCTGAAGTTTGATGCAGAGGAGACATGTTATTTGCTGAAGGGGAGAGTGAAGGTATACCCAAAAGGGTCATCAGAGTTTGTGGAGTTTGGTGCTGGAGACCTTGTCACAATTCCAAAGGGGCTCAGTTGCACTTGGGATGTCTCAATCGCTGTTGATAAACACTACAAATTCGAATCATCATGATCATTATTACTACTCTTCTTCTTTTATCGATCGATTAATTATAATTTTATTCATATTTTTTTCTGCTTATTTTCTAGGATTTTTTTGTTTTTTTGTTTTTAGTTTGTTGATTTTAGTTTTGGAGGGAGTTAATCCAGTGATAATGTGTTGTTCTAGTAGTAGTCAAAGAAAAGAAAAAACAATTGGTCAATGCATGTCCCATTGGAACTAATCCTCTTTTACGTATTGATATAAGCTTTTAATGTTCCTTTGACTGGTCAAACTGGATATTTTTTTAAATCGCAAAGAGAAGGAATCATTTCTTTTTCATACAAAATGAACCCATTAATTGTGAAAACAATAACATCCACTTGTGTACTTCTCTTTATATATATATAATATTTTATAAATGCCCTCCATTTATTTTGGAATTAGTTTACCAAACAAGTACCAACTACACAATTCTTATATTGTTAAAACATCCACATTGATCATAACAGATTTTACTATACAAACATTATATTACATACAAATATTTTTAACCTACAAATATTGACAAATATAAAATTTTATTTTTTATAATAGGGTATAGATATTTTCACTATTACCGTTCTACATATACAATTTATGTGCCATAGAAGAGCTCATCAATATTTTTCTGTTAATGCGTTATCTAAATTTACAATCTGATAACACAATAAAATATTGTAATAAAAATGAATAAAAACAAGAGATTAAATCAATGTAAACCACTAATCCTAGATTTGGGCAATAGATTAGACTTAATATATAGGAATAATTGGAATACACAATTAGATATTAGGGTTTCTTGTTTGGTCATAGGATGGTACGAGTCCAGAGGACCAAAAGGTTGTCTGGATAAATTTGATCCAAGGGCTTCGGATCCCATCTCGTTTTAGCTTGCTTAGCTGGATGTTGCTGTTTGTGGTATTGATTGCATGCTCATTCTGAGCCTTCACGGCTGATTCCATATGACGCAAGCCGCAACACCTACCATCATCACGCGCCACCTCCGAACGAAAGAAAAACCTACCATCATCACGCGCCTTAGCCAATGCGCCACCTCCAAACGAAAGCAGATTGTATGCCCCGTTAGCTTGGTTTCCGTTTTTGTACTAGGTTTACAATATGAGTCATTATGTGAAAATAAAGAGAAAGAAAAATGAGGTAGAATGAAAAAAAAAGGACAAAGATTGTAAGTTTGGTACCAAAACGGTTGATTAAATTATCATATAATTAGTATGATGGTATGACAAATTTTTAAGAATGCCACTGCAACCCAAGATGTATTTATACGAATTTTGTGAAAGTTAAAAAGTTATGTTGAAATATTAAGTTTTACACATTTGTTGAATTAATCATCATTATCAATTGTCTTCGACTCTTTGTGTATACCTAGTTATTAATATTGATTTTCTTGTTTAATTTAATTGGATGGTTGATTACTTTTTCTAACTAATGTTTAAATTATTCATGAGCTGATTGTATTACATTAGTATACAAAGAGGTTTTTTAATTTCTTAGGCTATGAAGATGTTGGTTCTTAAAACAAAAATAAAAAAAATCATGAGAAGAATATAGTACAAATTTGATTTAACTGTATCACGAGAGGAATACAACAAAAAAAAACTGTATTTACAACTGACACACATGCTCAACACATTTGGTAATCTACAACATATTGATTTTTTGTTATTTTTTTTAACACTGCAAGGGAGATGGCCCCTCCTAGTCCATTCTATGTTCCGCCGCTGCCCACCAAGCCACCACCATCTTCAAAAAACATGTCTTGGGAGCACATAGAGCTAAAACTATGTGGCTCCAACTCCAGGAGCTGTTTCAGAATTTGATTTCCGATAGCTCCATTGCCATGAATCCTACAATCACCAAGCAAACCCCCATGTCTCCATCAGTCTCAGCATTTTAAGAAGAAAAAAAAAGAGAGCTCAAGTCATGCAGGAAGCAGGAAAATTGATGGCACACTGTTTCTAGTCTAGTTTTGTGTAATTTAGCCTCTTCCAAATTACTACACATTTAAAAAAAATACAACAGTCACATATCCAATTTTTCTACTTTGGGATAGACCTCACCCAACCACATGACCCAGCCCTAAAAAAGAAAAAGAATACCCACCAAAATCAAACCCAATTTTATAAATGAACAAAATGACAAGCATGCAAATGTTCAAAATAGAGGAAAATACATCTACCTGAAGGAAAAAATGCTAGGCTTTTGGAGTTTACAATATATGCTCAGCAAGCAATTCTCAGAACCATTTTTTCCTCAAGAATCTGAACAGACAGAAAGAGGAATTGAATTCTACAGAGAGAATAATATTTTGAAACGGTTTCTGAGAGAGAGAGATGTCAATTTTAATGAAGGGCTGAGAGTAGATTGCATGCAGTGAATAAATGAATCCAAATAGGTAATTGTTTTGCTCTTCTTTTCCTTTTGGGTGTATAAAGGCCCATATGGGTAGCAACAAATGACCCATTTAATTCAGACTTAAAAAAGTCATTTACCCATTTATATCCAAACTCTTAAATGGGTCATCTTACACCCACTTAGGGCAGCAAACAGCATGGGCAAATACTCTCACCACGGTAGAGGACAAACACTATATCTTTTCAACCAACATTTATCTCATACGGAAGGTAAAGCTCTTCAAATGGTAACACACACATGCACACCATATTATAGCATATTTTATTGACACCTTAAAAGACAGAAAAATCATCAAGAATCATAATATGGAAGAATATGCTGCAACCTTGCTCACTATGCCACAACAGCCATATTTTTGTCTGTAGACTAATTTGGTCCAACGCTATTTCCACCATGAACACTATCAAACTGGAGGACCCTAAGTTTCCCTTCCTGCAATTTATATCAAATTATCATTGAAAATGAAAAAAAACCACAAAAAAAGGGAAAAACAAAAAGGACAGCATACTGATAATTGGAAGATTTCTGGGACATCAAAAGCACACCTTGGTTCCATAAACCAGACCTCCACCAGCAAAGGGATGAAAGCAAGCAACATTAACCTCATCCTCTGCACTAGGAAGTACTCTCACAAGTTCCATATCTGAAACTCTGTAGACCTGATTAAAGAAAGAAATCATGATATTGATAACTGATAGTCTCCAACAAAGTAAAACTTTATTAACTAAAACTAGTCAAAAGAACAAACTCCTGACTAAAATCAATCAAAAAAGTGAGATAAAAATAATAGAATCTATATCAGTTATAAAACAAGAGGAAAGACTCTAGAAGTTCACCTCAAGGACAGTGTATATAGGCAAGGTTGTTTCCCCATCAATGACAATACTTTTAAGAAGAGAACCATGGCGTCGACCATAGGCAAGTAATATGTGCTCAGACGTGGGTGAGAACTGCAGGCACGACATCAAAGACAGAGGTTCAACACAAAATGAATTGTATCCTTTTCGTCATTCTTAGAAAACAAAAGTATTAGTAGTTAAAATTTATGGTTATATTTTGTATTTAATCAACCAAAAGTACCAAACAGGAAAACATACAGTTTGATGTCAATATAAATAGATGGTAGGCTAAAGTGCTTCCAGAAACAGAGCTCAACAAGCCAAATCATAGTAGAAAATGTTTCCAAGGTAATAAGAATAAGACACAAAACACTAGCCAATAGATAGAAACACAAACATGAGGAGCCGAGTTTTCTATGAAACTAACCTGAATTGAAGTCAAACAATGTGCCGCTCTAATAGCCCGGGATACAAGTATCGAACCAAATCTGCATGAGAAAAATGAACAATTTTTAAATAAATTTTTGATAAGAAAATTCAGTTAATAAGAAAGAGTTGACCAAAGGATTAGAGTTTTACGTTGCCTCCTCAAGTGAATATACGCGAAGCTCGTACATGACTTGGTGTGCTGAGATTGGGTGCCGAGTTGGGGATGTTGTGATTCCAGAATCCTGATGGACTAGACTTTGTAGTCCAGGGTCAGGTTCCATATGAGGAAACATGCATGCAACACAGGCAGCTAAGAATCTCCCACAAGGAGAGAAATGAGCACCCATTTCACTGCAAAAACATATAACACAAACATAATGACAAGATAAGCAGGAAAAATTCATAAAATGCATCCAATGAGAACTGTGTGTCAATAAAGATTTGATGTTAGGAGATTTTGCAGTCAACTAATTGAAGCCATGTAGAAGCATGAGAGGAGATTGTCATGTCCACCAATATGCTAAAGCTAAAACTGGAAATAAAAAATAAAAAATAAAAATTGGAATACCATAGAATCTGCATACCTGCAAAGAACAGCATGGGGAATGGTTAAGCGACATCTTTCAGCATTCAGCGGAGCACAAGGATTTTGAATATCATGTGACCATACTCTTAGCTTCACAGTACATGGTAATTCTGCAGCTGCTGCAGAAGCCAGTGATGTAGCAATTTCAGACTGGATTCTACTAATAATGGGTTGAGCATTCCCATTATGTAAGGCATTTAAGGGAGCAGCATTATCTCCAGATTCTGATACAGAGAAGCGAAAGTGCGAAAAAAAATGTTGCAGACCAGCTCTTCCAGAGATCCCAGATATGCTGGTGCTTCCTGGCACAGCCTCCACATTATGAGCAGGCAGATGTGAATTAGAAGAACCTATATGTTGAGCTGAATTGTCAAGCCCACCACCATTAAGAGGAAGCATTGAGGGAAAACTAGCTTGGCTTTGGCCTGTTAACCACCCTTGCAGAAAAGGTAGCTCCCAAAATGCTGGATCTCTATAGGGAAAAGTATGATGAAGTTGCCCAAATTCAGTAAAATCAAGAGGATTTGGAATATTTTCAGGTACTGTATTATTAGCAGAATCTGCATTATTAAAGTTCCCCTGCTGGCTTCTCCCTACAGCCTGCATATCATCAGTCTCCATTGCATCCTCTGTGCGGTCACAAACACCATTTCCTGTTCCATTCAGCAAAGAATTATCTGCATCGTCTTCAGCACTGGCATGAGAGATAGTTGGAACTGATGGAGATGATACCATGGGATTATCATTCTGCTCTGCTGCATTTGCATCTGCTTTTAACTGCACTAAAGCAGAAGAAGCGACTTGCATGCTACTTGAACTAACCTGCCCATTTTCACGCTGCATTTCTGTTCTTGGATCATCTACAACTGGTGGCACAAAGAAGAAAGGCAAGGACATAAGTGGTAGTTCGGCAGCCAAACTATGACGTTCACTAGAATGAACGTTTGCCACAAAAACAGCAGGAGAAGGATATCGCAAGTAGCCGGGAGATGTTGCTCGTGTCATCGAGGAATCTGAAGAGTCAAGATCATTGACCTGCATATCAGTTTAATAATGTAATCTATAGGATAGGTGGTGTGAATAATCAAGTAAATACTCTTTGAAAAATTCACCTCAGCAGTTAAGAGAAATGGAGCAGCTTGGGGGTGAAAATGCACTGCTCTAAGTGAACGGCATGTTTTCAATACAATGTCTGGAGTAGAAGGCTCCCCATTGTAGTTCCATATATACAACTGAAGCAGGATTTTGTATGTCAATGTTATCAAATTTACAAAACCATAAATCACATCAATGATTATATGATACACCAATGGTCAATACAAAGAATCAACACCTTGTGTCCTGATGCAACAGCTAGGAGTTCCCCTTTGGCATGAAAAGCAATGGATGCAATAGGTCGATCTGGGATGAAAGTCAAAGAACAAAGAAACTATAAGAACAACGTACAAGGTGTCAAAAAAACCTGCAGTTACTAATTAAGTAAGACATTAAAGGCATTTTTCAGTCTGAAGTAAGACATTAAGGTTTGAAATTACAGAAATCACGAGATCCTATACACTCTGACGTGTTTAAATCCCATAAGCGAACTTCATGATCCAAACTCCCACTAGCAATTATTTCTGGATGCAAAGGGTGGAACCTAACCTGTAAGAGTGCCATTAGTTACTTCCACTTGAAAATAATATTCATAATAAGTTGTTTGGAATTTGGACTCATTGGAAATACACAATGTAATTATTACAGAAGACAAGTGGAATACAAACTTCAGTCTTCACTCCTAATAAGTTTCATGAATTATCAAATAAGCTCCGCCACGAACTACCACACGCTATAGCTATACTGTGTAAAAATTATTAACATTTTTTAACTGATAAATCATATATTATATGTTAAATAACTGGGATAAGATGTTACTTTATATATATATATATGAGGCTTGTCAGCAAACTTTCGTTTACAGAAACTTCTCTTTCCACTAAATACTTCATTGAAAAAGATGTAAGTATTGTTGTACAAGCCAAGCTTACCACCCAGGGTGTCCTCCTATGGCCACTCAAAACCTTTACGCATCTGCCAGTATGGGAATCAATTATCTTCACAGTGTGGTCACCACTGCAAGTATAAAAAACATTTACAACAGAGCAAAGATCAATTACAAATATAAGATACCATTAATATTGAAATAAATGAATATAATAGACAACTTACTGTGTAGAAGCAAGTGTTCTTCCATCAGGACTGAATGCTGCTGCAATAGTTGACCTTGGAGGAGGCACTAAATGACAATAATTTGCTGACAAATGCCGTAGTGACTCTGCTTCAACCCTGAAAGATCAAAATATGTTTATAGGTATAAATATCAATAAACACAACAAGCCATCTTATAGAGTGTACAGAAACTCTCACTCTCGAACTAGTTCCCTTCTTAAAAGAAAATGTAAAAGTTAAAAAAGAGATTTGTGGGTACCATGAAAGAAGGCCGCGCCTTGCATCTCTTGTTGCTTCGGACTTAGGTCCAGAGGAGGAACCGGCTTTCCTTTTAGAAGTTTCTCCCCACCGCCTTCTGGGCACGTGTTTTGCTCTTGGAGAGATCTCTCTCCGTGCTATCAAGCCAACCACATTTCTGCCACTAACAAAATTGACAAGTTCAGTGCCACATTTCTATGTACTTGGGACAATCTCATAAAATAGAACATGCATTTCACACAAATCATCAGAAATGAAAAGGCGCATCGAACTAAAGAACTATAAAGTGCAGCTAATCACTAAGACCGAAATAAATTCCAGACTGTCGAACTTAAACTAAATACAATGATCATTGGATTGCAGTCTTCGGAACAACTCAATTTCAAAAAGTTGAAATCAAGCTTCAGTAATAGGAGAGAAAAAAGACGAAGCCTTTCAAATTGATTATTTGTCTCTTAACTGTAATTAATAACTGATTAAATTCTAAGCTGAATAATAAGAAAATATTAGCATTATACAAAAAGCATCAGGTAATTGTGAAAATAGATTCGGATTATGGCATCGAACCAAATTTAGCAAATCCCAAACGCTTATAGATCGAATTACAGCAACCAAACTTACAAACAAACACTAACGCAATGCATGAACCACTGAAAATTTCAAATTTCGAATTCTGACCTGCTGTGATAATGATCGGACGGCGAGGGGGAAATCGGGGTCTGATCCAACGGGGGTGAAGGTTCCGTCATCATAAGATCGGACTTCATCGGAATTTTAACGGCGGTGATGAACTTGGGAGACAGACATGTATGAGGACCCGATTCGGCAGTTTGTCTGAATTTGAGGAATTGTGTGAAATCAGAATCCGAGGAAAGAGAAAAAATGATGCTCTCTCTCTTTTGTTGTTTCCTTGGTTGCTTTACAAACCCGATGTGGTTAATGTATTTTGACCAACATACCCCTTTTTTTAATTTAGATGCGCCTCCTTTTTACTTTCTACTTCTTAATTTAAACCGTCCATCTAAAATTTTTAGGGGTTAATACCGTGACACGTCAGCATAAAAATTTTTTAATTTGAAAAGTTGCCATTTCCTTCTTATCACATAGTAAATCTAACTTATCTAATGTCATAGAAGATCTTGAAGAGTGCCTTGACTTCTTATTTAAGCTGAGTTTTTTTTGTTTGGTTAAGTCCAACATATATGTTTTCTACGTCTATCTCTTATATACCACAATAGAATAGATGGGCCTACATGTCGCATCTACTCTTACGTCCCATTCATATGATGTGAGAAATTGACAAATAAAGTATATATACACCCGAACTATGCAAGTTTTTTTTTTTTTTTTTAATGAGAATGGAAAAACAGTTTTGGGACACAACCTGTATTGGAAAAAGTTGGGAATCTCAATTTTTAAGCAAAGCTCACAGATGTTGAATAGCATAGCATGCAAAGAAAAAGTAGTCAGATCCAAGTTGCTTCAAACAATATTTAAGTTGCTAGAAACGTACAGCAAAAGTGGGGTTCTAAACGGGGAGATTTATGCCAAAATTTTCAAACAAGCACAAATTTACAAACCCATTAATGAATAAGTAAAAAAGAACAAAAGCTATATACACAAGTGTGAAATTGGAGATGTGATCTGTTCAACTGCGCTTCTGAGGTTGACTTTTAATAGATAAGCTAGACCCCCATATACGGATGGTATGATCGTCACTGCCCGATGCCAGCATTTGAGGTCTCTTAAGATTCCAACTCACACAGTTCACGGTCATTGAATGCCCAGACAAAACCTCAATTGGCCTAGACTTTCGCCGGTTCCAAATGTAAACCTATAAAAGGTAGTCAATTAAGTGAGGTTCCATTTGGTTCACTAGTTCAAGAGTAATTGGCATCTCAGCACATGTATAGGCAAGTTCTCAAAGTTGTGAATCAAGCATACCTGTGAGTTCTCACTTCCGCTGGCAATAAATGTACTATTCAATCCACCGAAGCAGGAGCGTATAACATACTTGCTCTGCTTGTGGCCCATATACTTCAATGGCATTTCCCATTTCCCAGCAACATCCCACATATGAATCTCCTGGCTATTTAGGTTGACAATAAAGAATTTGCTATCTCCAGAAATCGAAAGGGATGTGATAGAATGGTTTTCAGAGATGACTCGCTCGGCGTTTGTTCCCACATTTAGAATCCGAATTTCTTTATCAGAGAAAATGCTGATAAGATTTTCCCCATCTGGTGTCACGGAGAGATCTAAAATCTTGGGCATCCTCATCCCTCTCCATGCTTTTAACTCATTGCCATCACAATCCCACATGTAGATGCCCTTTTCAGGGTCAGAACTGCCACACACAAGTCGCTTTGAGTCGGGAAACCAAGCACATGAGCTGACAATGAAGCCATGATCCCCAAATGTATGCTTGCATGTACCTGTTTCCACATCCCATAGCTTAAGGACTTCACCATTTCCACATGTGAGCAACTTTGAGTCATCAGGGCTCCATGCTACAAAGGATACTGGATTTTGGTGGCTCCGTAGGGTATGTTTTAATGTCACCCTTCCATCTTCCAGAACCTGCCACGGAATGGCAGAATTAATGTCTGTAACCCTAGCACCTTAGCATCTTCCGCCGCAAGTACAGTAAGATTTCCCACAAAATTCTTTTCGTGATACAAAAGATTAAGGTGATATCCAAGTTAGTGTCTTATTTTATAACTTTTTTCCATCTAAATTACTAGTTTCTCCACATATACACAATACACTCTTTAAACATTCAGTTTATACAAGTTCTATTGAAGAGAGATGTAATACATATGAAAGTTCTATTTAAATTAACATTGTAACAATCATATATTAGGATCCTATATGGAATTACCACATTATATGTTTTGCATTCAAAAATATATTAACATTGGCATAACAATTTTAGGATCAAGATAATTTTGTTTCTGCACTAAACAGACAGCTCTTAGGATCATGCATTTGTCCATGTGGCACCGTAAGAATAGATTTGTTTATAAATATCTCTTTATCTCCCCACAAATTTGGTGGATTCTAAAAGCAAAATGATTTTCTAAAGATTTCCTCCTCTCTCCCCACCTGGCCCGCCCCCGC
>QANT01000906.1:0-43481 GCA_003254885.1 Purshia tridentata
TATTTGTCGTGGCGAGGGGATTTATTCCCAACAGTTTTACCAATGGTTGTGTACTTTTATTTGAAGTTCAATCTCTCAAAGACGCTGCAATTCAAACTTAAATTTTCATCATGCAGAAAATCAGCAATACATGTAATTGATGCAAAAACAATGTCAGCTGACCCTGTTGCAGTTGTGGAGTTGCCCCACAGAGTTCCATATGGGTTCCATGCCTTCTTCGTGACAGAGGTCAGTGCTACGTCAACTTTTAGGATATAGTTTTTATTTGATATAATTTTCCTTTTACATTTCATTTTGACTTGAATCTATTGTAACCCTGTGCTTGTGTTTGATATGAATTTATGGGTTCTTGAACAGGAACAATTGAAAGAACAAGCAAAGCTCTAATTGTAAAAGCATGGAAACAACCTGAACATGATGCCATGGTCTGTGTAAATTGAACCTGTGGATTAGATGGTGTGCTCTTACCTCCCCACCATTAATACATTTGAATGACATTGAAAAATAAAAACAAAATAATGGATTTACAAATCTTTCGAATTGAAGTACTCTGTTGTGTATTGATTACTTGGACAAGGAGATTGCACATCACCAAGTTACATTGTATATTTACTATTTTCTCTTGCATGCCTGGAAGAGGCTGCATATAAAACTGCCGAACACAGGCAGGCCACCACTCCACCTCCTCAAGTTATCAACAATTCAAAAACAAAAATAAGCCTCAAATTCGTATCATGTGTGACGGGTGATGAGTCCTTCCATGTCAATCCCACTCTCTGACAAGTCTTCTACAATTCAATATTTGGAATCGTTCATATTTTAAAACATTATTTAAATTTAGATTACCCTTGTAAAATATTAGTCAAATAAAAAAATGTTTAGCTAGTTTATTACAGTCAAAAATATTATTTCAATTTTACCCAACGAATGTACTGTAATTGTCTACATATTTTAGATGCCAAATATTGATTTGTCTTTTTTTTATAAGGATGACCCTTAAGAAGGAAACTAAAAACTGAACTGTTTCGATAATGGGCCGAGAAATGATGTCCATAGTCATGTGAGTGCCAAACCCAATTCCATACATGTGAAAAATTCAAAAAATTTTTATAAAAATCTAGAGTATTTCCAATGGCTAGAACCTTGGTATTGCTCAAAATCAGAGTTTCGATTTGCTTAATTTTTTGTAAAGATGATTTTTAAATATAAACTTAAAAAATAAACGGTTCGGATTGTTTAAACACTATATGAAATGAGCTCCCATAAGAGATCTCATAAATATGAGATTCAACTCTTGAAGGGGTCTATATATGTATATATAACTACCCTCTTAGCACGATTCAAGCCACTTTGAGGTCAATAAATGGCTATCACTCCTACCCAAGGTATTAAATTTCGAAATTTTCGGTGAAATTTCGCCGAAAATTTCGTTTTTTTGGGGTATACGAAAATTTCCACAAAACCGAAATTTAACTCCTTGCTCCTACCTCACTGCTGTGGAAGGCCTAAATTGCCTAATAACCATTAGGAAAAGATGAAAGGCCAGTTGGGCTGCGAAACATCACATGACAAAAAAAATGACAAAAAAAGAAAAACCAGCTGTTGAGTATATATGTGAATCATTAATACTATTTTTACTTATACTTATCTTATATATCATTATTTTATTGGATATGATTTTCTTTTTCTTTTAGGGTTCTTATTTTTATTTTTTAGGGTTCAATGTATGAATGCCAAGTAGGTTATCACATAAAATGGTATAAAATTATAGTATGAAAATGTAGTAAGTGTACCATTGTTGTATATGAATTGGCTACTAAACATCTTATGCATTAAAAAAAGTGTTTTCAGTTGAACTGTTGAGGGTACATACAGGGGTGGAACCAGTTATGAGCAAAATAATGGCCTTGGTCCCTCACTCCCTCTAAATATTTTTAAAGACCAATGTAATATATATGTTACATGGTATAGTATATAAGCACTGAAAAAATGTTTAATAATATTCAAGTTATTGGCCCCCCTCCAAAACATGTTGGTTAAATTTTTTTTAATTCCGATATGTTGTTCCTTAATATTATTTGAATGATCACCTTTCGATTCTATTAATAAACTGATAGAAAATTTGGTTAAATAAAAGTCTAGGTATCAAATTAGAACCTTAAAGTTTGAATATTAAGCCTTTTTTATTTTTTGGTATTTTCATAAATATTTTATGGGTTATTTATAAATATATACCTCAAATATACACTATTTTTAATTCTTATCTTGGTAGTAGGGTAGCGCATGAACTAGCTAAGTTTGGGGTGAAAATCTGCTGTCCCCAAATCTGATATCCTTTCCGGTCCCTCCTTACAGATTTTGCTAACTTTATTAAATAAAGAATTAACAGAATTAAAGGCTGTTAAGTGGAGGTAAAATATGTGAGAAAAGGAACATCAAATTTAGGGACAGCAAATCCCAACCCCTAAGTTTGTGCTCTCTTGTTCGCAATCGTTTCATTGGGCGGCATGCCCCTCTTGGTTGGCTGACATTGTTGCTATTGGTGTGGCTGGTGATTAATGAAAGTTTGCCTTTTTTCTTCTCGAACCCTTTTTGAACTTGGTACTTCCATTTCAAAAAGTGTCAATCGAGTATCGGCCTTAACTAAGATTTCTTGTCACCTGAGTACCTCTATTAGTCTTGCTGTAAAAAAAAGTTAACTGCTGACATGGCATACACAGACCCAACCACTAACTATTGACTTGGCTTTTTAAAGTTGCACCGTGGAAAAAAAATAATAAAATATTTAAAAATTGAATTTAAAATAAAAGAAGAAACTTAAAGAAAGAAAAAAAATACCAGCCTTTCTCCCCCCTCTCCCCCGCCTCCAAACCCTCCTCCCTACCCTTCCCCCACATGGCTACGTCCACCCCCCAACCCACTCACCTTCATCCCCCTCTCCGGCCGCCAACGCCCTCTCTCTCTCTCTCTCACACACCTAAAAACCTCTTGCCTAGAATGATAAATGATGGTGCAACGAGAAGGAATCGGGAAATTAGGGTGGTGATGGCTTGCGGGTTTAGGCTTGGCAGCGCCACCAATAAATCTAGAGGTGGTCCTTGCCAAGGCTACACTAAGTAGACGATTTGCACTCCGGGGGATTTGGGTGGTGGCGAGGAAGAGCTAGGTTTGCGGGGTTTAGGGCCAAGTTGGTTGGGGCAGTCGAGGCTGGGTAAGGGGGAGAGAGGTGGGGCGGGGTGCAGCTGGATGAGGTGGAAGGGTTGCGTGAGGAGGAGTAGGTATGGGGAGGGGTGGCGATGGTGGATAGCGAGTGGGGTTGTTGTGGCTCTCAGCCCTTTTTTTTTTTTTTTCAATTATTTATTTTCAATATTTTATATCATTATTAAAAGTTTAATTGGATTTTTTTATTAATTTATGTCCAACTGGTTATTTTTAAAAACCAAATCAATATATTACATATCAGCAATTAACAGTCCAACTGACGGTAACACTTAGTTTGTTAAATGTGTCATTGAATAACTAACCGTTTGTAAAATACATGATCAAAATTGTAGTAGTTTGTAAAGTAAATGGCCAAAGTGCAACAATTTGATGATTTAATGGATGTAAAAGTAAACGTTTACTTGAATTGCAACAATTTATAAAGTACTTGACCAAAATCTAAAGAATTGAAAGTTTAAAACCATAAGGACCATGGTATAACTTGTTCCAAACTACAGGGGCCAAAAATGAATTTTGGCCTAGGTTTTTCAATATTTATAAATAATATTAATCGAACAAACTAAATAGTGTCCAGAGCTAACAATATAATTGGTATCATGAAGTAATTATTCTGTATAACTGTAATATAGTCGCGTAATATAATAGTGTTAGAATAATATTATAATGTGTGTGTCTACTCATATTATTATTATACCATGTAACCCATGTTAAAATTATTTATAAGGCTAATTCTAACAATGGTACCTCAATTGTTCCATGAGTGACACCCTGGTCCTTGAACTAATTTTTTACTTTCTAGGATACTAGAACTTTTCAATAAGTGACATTTTAGTCTATTTCGCCAAAATTGTTTTTCCAGTTTTTATCTTAACTTCAGCCAAACTTTTGACCTATCAAACCTTCACCACATTGAGTAATATTATACTTGCTTTGAAGCTATGAATCTCATTTTACAACCATATAAATATCATTTAAAAAGAGGGTCTAAAACACAAGATAATTGGCCCTAAAGTAGGATACCAAAATTGCAACATTTTCCAAATTTTATCTTTAGTTTGATTGGCTTTTTGACTCATCAAAACTTTACTAAACCTAGCAGTTTTATAATAATTTTAAAACTATAAATCTCTTCTTTACATGCATATATTAATCATTTTAGATGAAGCTAAATAATTCAAGAAAATTGGCTCAAAGTTAGGGTACCCAAAACTGCAAAAGTTTCTAGAAAAATTGAGTTTTTTTGCATTTTCGGGTACCCTACTTTAGGGCAAATTTTCTTAAGTTTTATAACTCTGCTTTAAATAATAGATTCAAAATGAGTATAAGATTTCTTAATTTGATGGAGTTTTGATAGGTGAAAAATCGGGCAAAATTTCAAATAAAAATTGAAAAAAATTGGCTTTTCTGGAATTTTTTTTGCAATTTCAGATACTCTATTTTGGGGTCAATTATCTTGCATGTTAGATTTTTTTTTAATGATATTTATATGTTTGTAAATGATAGATTCATGGCTTTAAAACGAGTATAATATTACTCTATTTAGTAGAGGTTTGATGGTCAAAAATTAGGCTAAAATTAGAAATACTCTATTTTGGGGTCAATTATCTTGCATGTTAGATTTTTTTTTTAATGATATTTATATGTTTGTAAATGATAGATTCATGGCTTCAAAACGATTATAATATTACTCTATTTAGTGGAGGTTTGATGGTCAAAAATTAGGCTAAAATTAGATAAAAACTGGAAAAATAGTTTTGATGGAATGAACTAAAGTGTCACTTAAGAAAGGATCTTAAAAAGTAAAAAATTAGTTAAAAGACTAAAGTGTCACTGGTGTAAGAAGAATTAACCCTTATTTATAATAATTTTTGGCGCCATAATGCGCCTGCAAATAAAATGGTGGCTGTTATTGAATGCGGCGCATACAATCCGTCGTAGCGTAACGGACAGCATCTTTACAGTATGAGAGAAAGAGTATCTAATATCGGTGGAGTTTCATTGGCAACGAGACGTGGCAATCGAAAACCCACCAATCAATCAATATGACAAAATGAGATAAAAACTCAAACCCACCACTCAATACTTTCCAAATTCAACCAGACACTGATACTCTGACTCACCTCACACACTGACAGTGTCGTTTGCTTTGCTTTGATTTAGCCAGAGAAACCGATCATGGCCGAGTTTGCGTGTGAGAAGCAGCAGCAGCAGAGCAAGAGCAAGTGTCTGAGCAGCAATGCCATAGTGGTGCCCAATCCCAAACCCAACAAGGGCTTGGCTTCCAAAGTCATAGACTTGGTAGAGAAGCTCATTGTGAAGTTGATGTACGACTCTTCTCAGCCTCACCACTATCTTGTCGGCAACTTCGCTCCGGTTCCGGACGAAACGCCTCCCACCAAGGACCTTGTTGTCATTGGCCATCTTCCTGTAAGTCACCTCTCTCATCTCTGATGATTATGCCTTATTATGTTGTCATGCTTGTGCTGCCAATCACAATGCCATGAATGTATGTGTGTACTAGGATTGCTTGAATGGAGAGTTTGTTAGGGTAGGACCTAATGCAAAGTTTGCCCCAGTTGCTGGACATCACTGGTATGGTTTTCTATCTTTTAGGCTATATTGGGTCGACCTGTTTAGTTCTTGGCAACATAAATTTCTGAGATTGACCATGTGAGTTTTGTGCTGATATGCCCTTTTTTGTTGCTCTCTTTTTTGCAGGTTTGATGGAGATGGGTGAGTGATTTCCTGCTTCCTTATTCACCCCATTATTTGAATTTAACTTTTTTGAGAAACTTATTATCTTATTGAATGTAAATTGCATGCTTAAAGTGGGATGTTTTATAGGTTATGTTCAGTTTCCATTACTTTGGTTAAGTAAGTTGGGACCATTCGTCTGCTCGACTAATTACATCTATTGCATTATTTACTGGACAAAGCAAGTAAACTTATACATGATATCCTTGACATTTGGCAGTATGGTTCATGGTATGCGTATCAAAGATGGAAACGCAACATATGTCTCCCGCTATGTAAGGACATCACGTATTAAGCAAGAAGAATATTTTGGAGGTGCTAAATTTATGAAGGTATATGGGTAACACTACTTGAGTTGCAATTTTTGGTTTAAGCTTGTGTCATAGATGTTTAGTTGGGAGTTTCTGTTCTTATATTCCTCAATACGTCATTTTCAGATTGGAGATCTTAAGGGCCTTTTTGGCTTACTCATGTTAAACATGCAAATGCTGAGAGCAAAACTGAAAGTATTAGATATGTCATATGGAATTGGGCCAGGTATGATTGTCTATTAAACAATTATTTTGAAATGAAAACTCTGTTATTTCTTCAGTGCAATTTCAAAAACAGTATTCCATGCAGATCCTGTTTTGAAGTAATGGGTGAACTGCCACAGTTCCTTTGCTCTAATTCCTTTTTTGCACTGGTGTTTGTATAGGAATTTAATCCTTCTGGTTTGTCTGGCTGTGAAAGTTTTAAGTACATAATTAATTTTCTCCTGTAAACCTTGGATGAAAATTGTATTTACATGGTGGAGAGTCTTGGGCATGGTTAACTGTTCATTTTGAAACATTTATGCAATGTTGATTCCCCTTTAAAACATATCCTTGGAAATCTTGGCAACTTAGGATAGTATCTTGTCTTGTGCAAGGAAGGAGTGCCAGAGACTAACTGTTGATTACCCTCTCCCAGGTAACACAGCTCTCATATATCACCATGGAAAGCTTCTAGCTCTTTCAGAGGCAGATAAACCTTGTAAGCATAACTAATTCGTTTTCTTGCCTTGATATTTCAATTACAATAGATTCAAGAATCCAATGGGATGAAAAGATTAGTTCAGATGTCACCATATATTCCTTATAAAGGGAATAATTTCCTTCATGTTTCTTTGGATTGCACCACTGCTTGTGATGCCATAAAGATGTAAGTGATGCTTTACATGGTTCAAAAAATAAAAAAGAGGTGAAATGAGGTTGCCCCCTATATTTTTGTTGGATTCAAACATATTGGTACTTTTGTTTGTTTCTATGATGAACTGAAATTGTTTATGTGGCATTATGTAGATGTTCTGAAAGTTTTGGAAGATGGAGATCTGCAAACAGTTGGCTTGCTGGATTATGACAAGAGATTGTTGCATTCTTTCACTGCTCACCCGAAGGTTGACCCATTCACCGGTAAGCGCCATTCTCATAAAAAGATATTTAGTGTGCCATTAAAAGGAAATACTCCTCTCAACTTATGAATTACCTAATGCAGGCGAGATGTTTACGTTTGGCTATTCACATAATCCACCATATGTCACTTACAGAGTTATTTCAAAGGATGGTTTCATGAATGATCCTATACCCATAACAATAGCAGATCCCATCATGATGCATGATTTTGCCATTACTGAGAACTATGCAATTTTCATGGATCTCCCCTTGTATTTCAAACCAAAGGTATGGAACTTCCAAAGTTAGTGTTATCTATAATTTCAACTTTGTTATAGAATATCTTTATGTAAATGATTAATTATAAACAATCATTCCAGTGTGCCAGACTTATTATTGAACTCCCATTTTCAATCATCAATTAATCATGCCAGACTGCCAGGCTCATTAATTATCAATATAAATAAAGATTAGAAATTTGGAAGATTAATAATGCCAAACTTATATAAACTGTAGTCTGAAGTCTGAACATATATTTGAAGCTCCATTGATCTTCTGTCCCAAGTAATTAGGTTTGGCTAGTCTGTGTAGGTTTGAATATCAAACATTGAAAATAAGTAAATTAGTTTTCTAAAAATTGAGACTCAAAAGAATGAAGTTTAGGCAAGTCAAGATTTTGTAAAAGCTTGTGCAGATAGGAAGCCTTCTACTTGAGCCATGAAATTTTTGAGAACCCGTAAGCTTTCTTCTTTAGGAAAACACTAAACACAGGGGATCATTTTCTTGCGGAAAACATAGTAAAGCTGCCACACCATGAATACTATTCATCTACTTATATCTTTGCTAGAAGTATATTTTCTTTTTCTTTTCTATTTTCCAGTCTTTTTGTTGCATTATATAATGTATTGGCACAAAAAGTAAATAATTATCCTTTCTCAGGAGATCAGTCTTGACCATATAACTATGCAAAATTGGTATCAATACTTTTCATAAAACAAAATGGTTGATTTTGATAAACTAGATGGATGAACCATGCATTGTCTTCTGATAACTTTGTTTGTGTGGTTTGTTTTAACTCTGTAAGCATTGTTGGGCTTGTTGCCTAGTAGTAGTAGGTTAAGCTTTTAGTGTCAATGTTACTTAACATGGTTTCTTGATCAAAATTTCTGACACTCAAATTTGGGAATTGCTTTGGTTTCATACATATATGCCCGATTGGTTCATGGCCACTGGGTGGCCTGGCCTTGCATGTGAGGGAGTGTTAGTGTGTTGTTTTAGCTTGATATACAGTGTCAGGCTCATTTCCTATCAACTTAAGCTTTTGGAACAATGGATGACATGACAATCATTATTGAGCACAAACAATCACATCTAATGTATCGTATATCTTATTTTTTTGCAGGAAATGGTGAAGGAAAAGAAGCTGATATTCTCATTTGATGCAACAAAAAAAGCTCGCTTTGGTGTACTTCCACGATACGCAAAGGATGACTTGCTAATCAGATGGTTTGAGCTTCCAAATTGTTTCATTTTTCATAATGGTGAGCATATTTGCTTTCCCATCTTAAGTTGATGAAAGAGACGGCCTTAGAAATAAATATTTCTTCTTCAATTAAGTTTTCCAATAACTTAAAAATTACTGCGTGGTGTGTGCTAATAAAATTTAAATGGGGGTGGGGGAGAATCTGGTAATTAGCCAAACTTTTAAATAAGCACTGCAATTCCTGTGCTCAGTTCTGATTTTAGGCATTTCGTATGTTTATCATCTAAGAAACACGGTCACTTTCTACTAAAATGTTGAAAACGCTCAATTAATTTTTTTTTCTGGAATATTTGGAGTCATTTAATGTTGATATGCATTAAAATCTATATCGATGCTACTTTGGAGTTGGCTAGGTAGATTTCTTCATAACAGTATGCTCACATCAAAGGCTGACTAGGAGTGAGTTTTATGTTCTCCTGTTTTCCCATCTACCAAAGAAAAGATTTTATAATAACTCAGTGAACCATTATATTTTGTTATTCTTTGGGAAATTGTCCTTTAATGTAATTTTAAAACCTCTTTAATTTCCATGATGCCAAAATTTCCGATGTATCCTTCACTAAAAATCACTATTGAAGATGACTCAAAGGCACAATTGGATAGACATACACATGCAGACGCATTATTATCTGATTTTTTTTATTGCTTTTATTTGTCATTATCATACACTCTGTGTGATTGGTACAAACTTGACACTGGTGTACATATCTAGCTTACATTTCTGCTATTATTGTGATTACAAGCAGTACTACATCAGGCATTTAGGGTTCCCCTAACTTTTAAATTCCCCAGAGATCTGCAAAGTTTGTTGTCTGTCTGATCATGCTCTTTAAACAAACATGAAAAGCTCTCTTACTGCTAGCTGTTCTAGTTCCATAAAACATAACAATTGATCATTATGGTTTTTTTGTTCAAATGTTTGACTTGGTATGGTATGGTTAATGCCGGTTTAATAAAAAAATATATATATAACCTTGCATTGCTCGATCATTTTAAGACCATGCCTATAGTAATTCCTTGAGTACATTCTGACTTTTTTCTGTGACTTATTTTTTATAGCCAATGCTTGGGAGGAGGGGGACGAAGTTTTTTTAGTCACATGCCGCCTTGAGAATCTAGATTTAGACATGCTCAATGGGCCTGTCAAAGAAAAGCTTGAAAACTTCAAAAATGAGCTGTATGAGATTTTGACCTATGTTGTTAATAACAGCTTTACATATGATGGTTCTTCTTCTGACTGGTCTAATTATTTTCAGGTACGAGATGAGATTCAACTTAAAAACTGGTCTAGCATCACAGAAGAAACTATCAGAGTCTTCTGTAGATTTTCCCAGGGTTAATGAGAGTTACACTGGCAGGTATATATGCATATCCTGTCATTGTAGGGAATCTTTTGAATTTTATAGTACAAATATGCATGTTTAACTGTGAAAACATGCTGCCCTGGCCAAAAAAAAAAAACTGTGAAAACATGCTGATAATTATGGTGGAAGAGTCGAACAAGGTACTCAGAGGCCATCTATGTTTGTTTCTGTTACTTTATCAGCTGATATTAGGGATTTCTTTGTGATGGAGATTGCAGTGTTGGCCTAGGTACTTATTTCAGTCATTGGTGCAAAGGGTAACTTTGTTTAGCTTTATTTAGGGGTTCATTATTAATTACTATCATTTCCTTAGGGGATTTATTTCCTTGTCCTTGTTGGATTTTATTTTTAGACTGTCCGCATAAAATAGGCCACTCATCTAATTGGAGCTTAGTCTTTGTGTATTGATATGAGTATACTAGAATAAAGTAAAAGTTGTATAGCCTAAAATTTTGTTTCAGTTTTAATATTTTCTTTTGCTTCTATTTTCTCATCCCTGTTCTATGTCACCCTGTGTTCAAATTTGGTACTTATCATCATTTTGGGAAACTAGTGTAATATTAATGATGTTCGGCTATTTACTGATTAACTTGTGTGAAATCAGGAAACAGCGGTATGTGTATGGAACCAGATTGGACTGCATTGCAAAGGTGACAGGGATAGTCAAGTTTGATCTGCATGCTGCACCAGAAGTTGGAAAAACGAAAATTGAGGTTGGTGGAAATGTCCAAGGCGTCTATGACCTGGGACCTGGCAGATTTGGTTCTGAGGCTATATTTGTTCCACGCATTCCTGGGATTACTTCCGATGAAGATGATGGCTCCTTGATATTCTTTGTACATGATGAGAACACTGGGTACTGCATTCATCTCTCATAGTATTCCCTAATTAGAGTTTCTCTTTCAATCTAATGTATCTCTAATCATTAGACTATCAATATCTATGGTTTCTATAATATCTTGTCTCTCCTAAATTTCAGTCCAAGACAAAATGCTGGCTATTATGTGTTTCAGTAATGCAGCATGGTTATTAGAGCTGATGAGGCTAATATCTAAACTAATATTTAGAAAAACATATCAAGAGCGGACAGTTCGCATGAGGACTATGCCGCCATTCAAACAGCCTTTACAACTACTCAACATTTTAGTTTCTTTTTTGTTTTTGAGATTGGGTTAGAATAGAGTTTATTGTTTTAGGGTGTACAATATGGTTTAGATCTACAGTTTTCAATATCGTGGAAATTATAGCTATGGTGATCATGCATTACAGGCTGAATAAACTGGTTTTACCAATGGTTGTGTTGTGTGGTGACTTGTATTTGAGGTTCAATCTCTTGAGGAAAGACTGCAATCTAAGATTGAATTTTCACCATGCAGAAAATCGGCGATACATATAATTGATGCAAAAACAATGTCAGCTGACCCTGTTGCAGTTGTGGAATTGCCCCACAGGGTTCCATATGGTTTCCATGCCTTCTTTGTGACAGAGGTCCGTGCAACTTCAACTGTTCCTAGGATGCAGTACTTGCATTTTCATTCGACTTAAATCTGCCTTGTAACCCTGTCTTGCTTTTATATTTCTTTCTTCTACTTTTACATTTGTTTTCTTGTAGTGCTTCTGATCTGAATGTACATGCATGTTCTTGAACAGGAACAATTGCAAGAACAAGCAAAGCTCTAATTGTTCAATCATGGAAAGAACCTTCACGTGAAGGCAGGCCTGCGTGTATTAAACCTGTTGCCTAGAGATGGTGTACTCTACCTCTCCACCAGTAATGCATTTGTATTAAAATTAAAATTAAAAAGATACATACCTTTCTGATTAGAGTATTCCATTCTGTGTATTAATTACATGGACAAGAAGAATGCACAGCAATGAGTTACACAGTGCCCATAACATTTTATCTGATTTTTAGTTATTTTTATTTGTCATACACTCCATTTTATTAGTTGAAATTTGACTCTGTCTCTGTGTACATTAATATAACTCATATCAGAAATTATTTCGATTAAAGACGGTACTACATTGGGCACTAGGGCTCCCCTAACTTTTAAATAACTAAGGATTAGAAAATTTGTTCTGTCTGATCATGCAGTTTAAACAAAAAAACTAGCTCTATTATGCTGTTCTAGTTCCATAAAACATACTGTTTTCTTTTTCTAAATATTTAACTTGGTAATTGTTATGGCATATTAAATTCGGTTTTAACAATAAAATGTAGGAAAGATATTAGGAAAAGTACCCACAGTGTGTGTCAAATCTAGATTAGAAAAAAATTGTATCTGCAAGGACTAAAATTTAAATTAAGATCTAAGAGACTTCCGTCAGTTTATGCTAACAGCCATACAAAACGAGAGTAAATTCTATACTTTGCTTGGTACTTATTTTGTACCAAGTTTTTTATTAAAGTCATTAAAGTAAGAGTAGAAAGAGAGAGAAATAAAAGGAGTAGCAGATTCAATAACTTTAATTAAAAATCTTATACGAAAATGAATACCAAGTAATGTATTGAATCCATTCTCATAAAAAACAGACCATATGTTTTTTATTGGCAATTTGAACGTTTTACTTTTATTCAGTATTTAATTAAACCCCCAATTTAAAAATAATTATAAAAATTACAAAATTAATTATTAAAAATCTCTCTCTTTCTCACTGTCTTTCTCTGTCTGCCTGGTGGCATCAATGAATTCCTGATCAAAGCCACTGCTAGCTAGGCTTCTGGGTAATAGAGCTTTGGCTATTGGGTTGACTTATCTTTCATTTACTGGGCAGCTTGGTTGGATTTTGGACGCCATTGTTTCCAATTGGGTACTCTCTCTCATCACGGTAGCCAAAGTCACATGAATTAAGTACTAATGTAAAAGTAATATTGATACCACTGACCAGTGACTTATCTAATCAGTGATCACTCGTAGTCATATATGGCATTGTTGAGTTATTTTTGGTAAAAAGTGTTGTCTAACCAGTGGAATCCCCAAAGAACCCCCATATCCATTTCTTGGGAATCATCAACTTACTTATGTGTGTATCGTTCAGCTTTTTACTACTTTCCAGTAGATATTACCTTATTCATTGCTGTTTCGTAATACCAAAACTTGGGTTTCAATTTCTCTCCACTCTGTCTAACACTCATTCTCACTCTCCGCCTCACCCCTAAACTCGCCAGCGCCGCAGCCATCTTCCTCTTCGACACTTTGAGGTAAAATCGAATCTCTAACCTTAAAATGGTTTAATTAATCTGTTATGTAAGTTTTTTATTTTTATTTTTATTTTGTTATTCTGAACCCCAAATCGAATCCCTAGCCCTAAATTGTTTAATTAATCTGTTATTTAAGTTTTTAATGGTTTAATATGTTTGTTATCTTCTTTATCTGGTTATTATGAACCTCAAATTGAAGACATGGAGAATCAGACCATCTATATTCGTAACCTGAGCAAGAAAGTGGGGAGTGAAGAGCTAAAAAAGTTGTTCTCGCCGTTTGGGGAAATACAGGAGGTCTTAGCTTTCCAAGAGCAAGCTTGGGTGGTCTTTAAAGAGGTGCCTTCATCCAAAACAGCGCTTGAAATGCATAACTTGAGCTTTGTTGATAACAAGGCCATGGTAATCTCTTTTGTGCTTTCTCTTAATCTGTACTTTGTTATGACTCAGCCACATGCATACACACACAAGTTTTAGATCAATGTAATTAATTAGCTTTTGTTTAACGCAGAATGTTACCTTTGCCAAGATACATTATCCCAATCGTGTGGCACCAGAACCAAACACTATAATATTGGTCATAAAACAATTTCTGAGATGATAAAAAGACTCTTCAACCAATACCGTGGGTTGAAGGGGGTTAAAATAGGGAAAGAGAGAGTCGGTACTGCAATTGTGGAGTTTGCGAAAACAAAGGATTCAGTAGCAGCAATGAATGCATTACAAGGTCTTACCATCTCTAATGTGTCAATGTCCATTACCTTTGCAGGCCTTAGGCCTTCCACTTTTTCATAGTCGACCGAGGCCACCAAGAAGAAACAACTCAAAGAAGGCCAGGCATGATAAGCCTCATGCAGCTCAAATTGCCGAGTGTGTTAAAAACCTGTATCAGACGACCAACGTGATGTTAGCTCAACGCTTGGAGTTTATCAAAAAGCACAAAGAATGGCTGCAAAGGCAAGAAGACATGAAGGTCATGGGAATGGACCTTACCACCATGTTCGGACCACAACGAGAGTTTTGGGACGCACGCCAAAACGAAGTTCTTGCAAGATGGAATGTAAGTGCTGCTAACGTGGGAAATCAGGGCACGTCAAGCTCAAGAGGGTACTATCTCACCACAGACTTTTCATCTCATGACTAATGCTTCAATATGTTGGTGTGTGTGTCTCTTTATGTTTGAACCTGGATGTGTGTTTGTTATGTAGTATTATGAAGTAAAACAAAAGATCATTTATTGTGTGTTATTTCCAACGCAATTCTTTTAAATTTCCTAGATGATAAGATTTTGATTCGTTTGGGTTTCGAAGATGATAAGCTTCTGATTCGTTCAGATTTCTCTTCACATGACAACAAATCTAGGCTCTTGGATCTTTATCTTTAATTTCACATATATCTTTATAAATATAACCGCTAAACCTAGGCTTCAATCACAATTTGTTTTAGGATGCCTTTCACAAACTCATGGATCGAGGAGGAGGAAGATGAGGAAGAGGAGTTTGCTTTGGTACTATTAATGTTGGATCAACAAATCATAAATCTCATGCTGTATACAACGTGTGCTGTAGCCGCTTATGCAATACTCAATTAGGAGCCAACACATGGAGGTACATCTAACTCACGTTGTTACATACTTCGAGATCGAGAAGTTGGCTTACGCCTTATTTTAAGCAACTACTTCAACCCTAGAGTGAGATTTATTAAAGAGGTGTTTGAAGATGCTGTTGGATGAAGAAATCACTATTCTTGAATGTAATGACCCGACCCCGAATCTCTTTTGAAATTTAAGTTTTTGTTAAGATTTTGGATTTAATTGATTTAATTATAGTGTTGTTGGATTTTAATTGGAGGAAAATAAAAATATAGAACTTTGCCTAATAATTTTTAGGGCTAATTATAAAGTTATCCTCCTAAGTTTAGTGTCATTTTTAACTCTCTCATAAGGATTCAATTTTTTTATGGTAACTTTTCCTAAATCCCTAACTACTAAACAACTTTTTTTAAGCCCACACTCATTTAAAAGCTCTCTCAAAATTTCTTAAAACTTATAATACTTCTTTTACCCTTCTGATGCGAACTGACACGCTTTGACGCACGCTCTGACACGAATTGACGTGCGTCCAATGTAACTGTATTTTAAATCCAGTTACACTGTCACTGAAATTGAAACTGAATTTTAAAAAAATAGTTATACTGAAACTTAATTTCAAAAATACAATTATATTAAAAAATAACTACAAATAATTAAATATTATTTTTTAACAAAAAAATTGTAGACCAAAAAAAAAAAACAATTATACATTGACTAAAAAAAGATTACATATTTATTAAAACAACAGTTACACCTTCATTAAACAAACAATTACATTTTCACTAAACAAATAGTTACACTTTCACTAAATAAATAATTACACTTTCACTAAAAATAATAGTTACACTTTTATTAAAAAACTTAAATTCAATTTCACTAAAAACAATTTCACTTAAATCCTAGATTATGTCGTCCAATTTCAACTCAAATCCTAGGCTACGCCTCCATCATCGTCCGGATCTATTTCCACCTGCAAATTTGATTCATCATATTTCATAGCACAATTTCAACATAAACATATATATACTATATTATCTATTTGATCCAATTTCAAAAAAAAGAAAAAGAAAATGAATGAATAAAAAACCACGCCTAATATATACAACACACAACCATTTAGATCAATATATGATTCTCAAGTATTTAATTTGGAAACCAACCAAGAAGACATAAGTTCCAAGCTTCCAACCATCATATATATATTTTACATTAGCAACAATAGTTAAAATGACCATTGCACAGTTGGACCAGATTTGCTCCCCCCATGGCTGGATCTGCTCTTGTCTGAGCAATGGTTGAAGAACGATGTTGGATCTAAGATGAGAAAAAGGAAGAAGACACTCTTGGGAATGATGGCTGAAGTACGATGCCGAACCATCACTTTTCTCAACTATTTCAACCCCTAATATCGTCGCCCATCACCGTTCTTGTTGAACTTGTTGAAGATCCTCTGCACCTCTTCCATTGACCCCACGCCGCCTAAACTCAGAGGAACTAGAGACAGTGAACACAGAGGAGGGGGAGAGAGAGAGAGGGAGGGAGAGAGAGAGAGGGAGGGAGAGAGAGAGAGCAAGCGAAGGAAAAGGCGAGAGAATTTGAGAGAGAAATGTGGTTGTGTTATGTGGGGTTATAATTGAAATATTATAAAAAATGGGGGTCAAACCTAGCTGGTATCAGTTGACTAGGGGGTTTTTGGAGAGGTTAAGTTTATAATAGGGGTTTTGGAAGAGGTTAATTTAGGGTAGAGGTTTTAAGAGAACCTAACTCTAAATTGGAGGTTAGTAAATATTTACATATTTTTTTACATATAGTTTTCCATTTAAAACAATGTGCAAAATGAAAACATAAAAAAAATATTAGAAAAAATAAAAGGACTCAATTAATCCCACCATCAGCCTTGCCCCACCCAACCCACCACTGCCATTGGCTCCTCCTTTTTGGTGGTGACCTTTTTCTCCCTTCTACCCTATTTCTCTTTTCGTCATTGATGGGGTTGCAAAGGGTGGTAGGGGGCGAGGCAAGACTGAGGGTGGGACAAATTAGTCATGCTTTATATATATATATTTTTCTTCAATTTGTATCATGGAACAATCTAAGCCTCACTTGTATGTATACATGCAAAAAAGTTAAGCTTCACATTAAGTGGGGACTTATCATAAAATCCAATTCTGATGGTGAACTTTTAACATTGTTCTCACTAATAGTTCGTGCAAGTAACTCAAAGAAGTACAAATCTGACCAATAATGCTATAAATTAAGCTGCATATGCACATATCCTGACTTGCAGCTAGAGCAATCAGTTAATGAAATAAAAAATAAATGTAGTTCAAAATCCTAAAGGCAAAGCAGTTCCAAACCCAACATTCAAAGTTGCAATAAAAAATTCAAAAGAAAAATACATGCAGAGCAGTTCCAATCCAAATCAGATCTTATACTCTGCCATACTATAAACTGCATGATCAGCCACCTAGAGTTGCAAATATATTCAATGATTCAATTAAAAAAACTCAAAGCAGTCCCAACTTCAAATTCAGCTAGCTTAAGTACATGTGATGGTCCATCAAGCTTTAAAGTCACAATTAATAAGCATGAAGCCCTTAATCAATCTTTTTTTTTGGGTCAATGGATCTTAATTGACCAGAAACGCAACCTTAAAAGACTATGCTTATTCAACTATACAAATTCAGCAGCAAAGAGAAGCATATTCATCACTTATGAAACCAGATCAGCCACTGTGGCCTGCAACACAAGCATAGAGACAAACATGGTCAGAAAAGCTAAAAAATGGGTTTCATTAGGCTCCGCAAAAACATAAGATGAGAACCAAATTTCTAAGCTCAAGGCCAAACATAAGAAGAGAATGGTAACCAAATCTCCTAAGAGGGATCAAATTCCTCCTCCAAAAAAGTCTCAGAGCACGACTTAAAAATCTCAAAACCATATATATGTCACAGACTTTCAAATCAAAATAGAAACCATAAACCATCATACAAATAGAAAAATCAAGCTTAAAATCACAAAAATTTGAAGAAAATCCAAATTGAAATTGCACATATTGCAAAGAGAAATTCTAGAGAAAGAACCTTTTGGGATATCGCACAAATCACAAATAGTAGATAGATGGCACCTTTTGGGATAGGAGAGGCAAGCACCTTGAAGGCGCAGAGAAAAGGAGAGCAATAGAAGAGCACGGTAAGTAGGAGAAATGACAAAAAGATATATTCCTTATTTGAAATGAGATAAATGAAAGAGACGGAGAGAGACGAAGTGAGAGGCGAAAAAAATCAAATGGACTAGGAGAAAAAAAAATGAGCCGGATGGAAATTAACTTGACCCATTGAGAAGCCGAATTAAATGAGTGAACTATACATTAATAAAATAATAATGCTATTTTTACTATATTTTTAGTTATATTATCTTACGTATCATTATTATACTGGTAAGGTATTTCTTTATTTTTTTGGTTTTTATTTTTATTTTTTAATGTTCAATATATGAATGTCATGTACATTACTACATAAGATGGTATAAAATTATAGTATAAAAAAATAGTAAGTATAAGATTATTGTTAATAAAATAGCCCAAAATTGTTCTTTTAATAATTATTTTAATAAGACTTGGAAATAGCACCACTCAAAAAATTATAAAATGGTGACCGTTACTGTGAGCATGTAGTGATGTGTCGTAAAGTAACGGACAGCATCTTTACCGTTTGATAAAAAGTATTAAAAACAATATCTATCTATATCGAAGTTCCTATGAACTCCGAAACGAAACGTGGCAATGGGAAACCCACCAATCCATGCGACAAAAACAGATGGAAACCCAAACCCACCCACCCACTCACTCAATATTTTCCACCACGTACACAGACACACTGATCACCCCCAGTGTCATTTGCTTTGCTTTTGCCAGAGAAACTGATCATGACGGAGTNCCACCACGTACACAGACACTGATCACCCCCAGTGTCATTTGCTTTGCTTTTGCCAGAGAAACTGATCATGACGGAGTTTGCGAGTGAGAAGCAGCAACAGCAGCAGAGCAAGAGCCTGAGCAGCAATGGTGGCATAGTGGTGCCCAATCCCAAGCCCAACAAGGGCTTCACTTCCAAAGTCGTAGACTTGATTGAGAAGCTCATTGTGAAGTTGATGTACGACTCTTCTCAGCCTCACCACTATCTCGCCGGCAACTTCGCTCCGGTTCCGGACGAAACGCCTCCCACCAAGGACCTCGTTGTTATTGGCCATCTTCCTGTAAGTCTCACCTCTATCATCTCTGATTCTTATGCCCCTTATGTTGTTTGAATGCTTGTGCTGTCAATCATATAACATGCATGCTTATAATAGGATTGCTTGAATGGAGAGTTTGTGAGGGTGGGGCCCAACCCAAAGTTTGCCCCAGTTGCTGGATACCACTGGTATGCCTTTTCTATCTTTCAGGCTGTATTGGGTTTATTTTAGTTCTTCTAAATATGAATTTCAGGAGACTGACCATGTGGGTTTTGTGCTGATATGCCCTTTGTTGCTCTCTTTCAGGTTTGATGGAGATGGGTGAGTGATTTCCTGCTTCCTTATTCACACCCTTATTTGAATCCAAGTATTTTGAACATCTTATTATCTTATTGAATGTAAATTGGATGCTGAAAGTGGGATGTCTTTGGTTCAATAAATTGGAACAATTCCTCGGGTCCACCAATTATTACATCTATTGCATTGTTTACTGGACAAAACAAGTAAAAATATATATGTTATCCTTTCCATTTTGCAGTATGGTACATGGCATGCGCATCAAAGATGGTAAAGCAACATATGTCTCCCGCTATGTAAGGACATCACGTCTTAAGCAAGAAGAATATTTTGGAGGTGCTAAATTTATGAAGGTATGAGTAACACTACTTGAGATGTTGGAATTTTTGGTTTAAGCTTGTGTCATAGATGTTTATTGGGAGCTTCTAGTCTTATATTCCTCAATATGTCATTTACAGATTGGAGACCTTAAGGGGCTTTTTGGCTTACTCATGGTTAACATGCAAATGCTGAGAGCAAAACTGAAAGTATTAGATATGTCATATGGAAATGGGACAGGTAGGGTTGTCTAGTAAGAAGTTCTTCTGAAATGCAATAACCTCTGTTATTGTATCCTACAATTTCTTTTGGCGCAATTTCGAAAACAGTATTCCATGCATTATCCTGTTTTGAAGTAATGGGTGAACTGCCACAATTCATTGGTTCTAATTCCTGGTGTTTGTCTTGGAATTTTATCCTTCTGATCCATACACCATGCTTTAGCATGCATGAACATGTCTGGCTGTGAAAATTTTAAGTACTTAATGATTTTCTCTCCCCTACACTGGTTGAAAATTTTATTTACGTGGTCGAAAGTCTTGGACATGGTTATATATTCATTTTGAAACATTTATGCATTGTTGATGCCTCTTTTAAAATTATCCTTGGAATCTTGGCAAATTAGGAAAGTATCTCTTTTTTCTTGTTCAAGGAAGTACTACCAGAGACTAACTGTTGATTACCCTCTTCCAGGTAACACAGCTCTCATATATCACCATGGAAAACTTCTAGCTCTTTCAGAGGCAGATAAACCTTGTAAGCATAACTCATCCATTTTCTTGCTTCAATTTTTCAATCATAATAGATTTCAGAATCCAATGGGGATGAAAAATTAAGTTCAGATGTCTCCATATATACTTCATAAACGGAATAATATTCCTCCATGTTTCTTTGGATTGCACCACTGCTTGTGATGCCATAAAGATGTAAATGATGGTTTATATGGTTCAAAAAATAAAAAGTGGTGAAACGGCAACCTCTCTGTTGCCTCCTATATCTTTTCTGGACTCAAACATATTGGTACTTCTGTTTGGTTCTAGTGTGGAACTGAAATTGTTTATGTGGCATTATGTAGATGTCCTCAAAGTTTTGGAAGATGGAGATCTGCAAACAGTTGGCTTGCTGGATTATGACAAGAGATTGTCGCATTCCTTCACTGCTCATCCAAAGGTTGACCCATTCACTGGTAAGCACATCCTCATAAAAAGATATTTAGTCTGCCATTATAAGGAAATATTCATCTCAACTTATGAATTACGTAATGCAGGCGAGATGTTTACGTTTGGCTATGCACATACTCCACCATATATCACTTACAGAGTTATTTCAAAGGATGGTTTCATGCATGATCCTATACCCATAACAGTAGCAGACCCCATCATGATGCATGATTTTGCCATTACTGAGAACTATGCAATTTTCATGGATCTCCCCTTGAATTTCAGACCAAAGGTATGGAAGTTTCAAAAATAGTTTTACTATTAATTTCAACTTGTTATAGAACACCATTATGTGAATAATCAATTATCAATTATCAATATTTTCTGCATGTATGCTAACAAGCTATGATTACACACTCATATTTGACCCTTTGACAAGTTTAGCATATATATCAAGTGACTGGTTAAATCATGACTTCCAAATTTAAGAAATGGTGATACATTCAGGTCAATCATAAACTGCATGTAACTGAAATCCAGAAGATTAATTAGCAGTTTTTTTTATTTTTATGTTGGTTGGTTATTGAGCTAATATGGATTTGTATTTGAAAAAAACCTGTTAATTTATTTTCTGGATTTCAGTTACCAGGCTCTGTCACTTCAAAGAACTAACATTGTTTCATACTGGGGTAGAATTTTATATCTACAGTCATGAAATCTGAAAGTACCATGAAATGGGAATGCCGTGGTACATAGAAAAAGGAAAGATGAAACTGGACAGATCACCTTGGGAATGCCAGACCACCTGATTTCCAGACTTGTCTGGATTGTAATCTGAAGTCTGAACACTCAGAGCTACATTGATCTTCTTGTCAACTAATTAGGTTAGGCTACACTCTTAGTCTGAGTATATAACAAGGAAAATAAGTAGAGTTAGAAGAGTTCAACAAATTGAGACTCAAAAAAATGTGATTAAAGGACCAATTCAGGATTGTATAAACACTATCATGGCTAGTAAGCCCTCTACTTGATAACCCTTACTCAAGTATGGGCCCTTAAGTTTCTATGTTTTTTTGTAAAAGAAAAACAGTTGAAGAAATCATATTATTGTGGGGAAAATATTAAAGCTACAGCACCATGAATATAGTTCATCTAGCTATGTCTGTGCACCAAGAAATATATTTTTCTTACCTTTTCCCCCAATATTTGTGTCTAAATATGTCTTATTGTTGCACAAAAAAATAAATAATTGTCCTTGCTTAGGAGAAGAAATTTTGACAATATACCTATGCAAAATATTGGTGTTGTTTTAGCTTGAAATGCACTGTTAGCTTATTTCCTTTCAACTTAAGCTTTTAGAACAATGGATAACTTAACAATCATCATTGAGCACAAAAAATCACATTTAGTGAAACTTGGCATATTATTATATTTCATTTTCCAGGAAATGGTAAAAGAAAACAAGTTGATATTCACATTTGATGCAACAAAAAGAAGTTTTTTTTCAAATATACCTATGCAAATTATTGATGTTAGCTTGATATGCATTGTAAGCTTATTTCCTATCAACTTAAGCGTTTGGAACAACGGATAACTTAACAATCATCATTCAGCACAAACAATCACATTTAATGAAACTTGGCATATTATTATGTTTCATTTTCCAGGAAATGGTAAAGGAAAACAAGTTGATATTCACATTTGATGCAACAAAAAAAGCTCGCTTTGGTGTACTTCCACGGTATGCTAAGGATGACTTGCTAATCAGATGGTTTGAGCTTCCAAATTGTTTCATTTTCCATAATGGTGCGTGTTCTTTCCTATCTTAATGCAATAGACATTTTTCTCAAATAAATATAGTTTGTGCCAATAATTTTCCTATAGCTTAAATCTAACTACATACTAATAATATTTAATTGGTGAATTGTGTACTCATCAAACACTGTTACTATCCTGCTTTTGAGGCATTTCTAAGAGTGTTTTTCATTCTACTAAAATAGTAAAATGTCGTAAACATTCAGTTCTTGAATTTTTATTTTTCGAAAGATGACAATCTAATTACCCTTAAGCTATTAAGGGTAGAGAAAGTGTCTAATTGTATGTTATTTTGGACTGAGTGTCTTATATGTATGTGAATAATTGAAGTTTGGTCTATTCAACCCACATCCCTACAAAAGAGGGGATGATATAACTGATGAGTGATGAATGGTAACAAAATTACAATCTTTTGGGATATCAAAAGGAGAAGACATTTACTCAGAAAGTTCTACCATGCAGACATGCATGTGATACACATTGAGTTTCTAGTCTGGTGATATGCATTGAGCCATATATCCTTGCGACTTGGTGTTGGCTGGGTAGATCTCTTCATACAATTATGCTCTATGTAGGGTTATGCCTACCACTCTTTTTTGCTTTTTCAAGCCTTAACTCTGTCTATCAATTCTTACTGTCTGATGCAGAATTCCTGGAAAAAAGGCAATCAAGAGTTTTTGTATTTTTGTTTTCTTTTATTTTCACGTATCTTTCTCATCCAGTCTTTCTAATTGGGTTTGCTAGAGTAGTACTACACTTGTTTCCAGATTCTCCTTCAAATCCTCTTCTTTATCATTTCTCTAGCTGGAATTGCAGACCTTATGAACTTTATGTATGTTATTTTGGACCTTATCAAAGTTTACTGAAGTCATTTTCAGTCCCCCTTGGGTTAAGTTCAGGTTGTTCTGCATCAACATCTCACATAAATGACAACTTGAAGAGAGTTTTATGTTCTCTAATTATTCCATCTACTAATATAAAAGTTATTATAATAATCCGTGAACCATTATCTTTTGTTATTTTTTTTGATAATGTGTCCTGTAATATAGCTTACCACCTTTTGTACATTTCCCATGATGGAATTTCTGGTGTACCCTTGACTGAATGGATTGCTCGAAGATTAGTCAATGGCACAATGGGATGGTCAGATGTATTGTTTTCTGATTTTTGGTTTTTTTTTAATTTGTCATACACACTTTGGTGTACATTTCTATAAATCATAGCAGATATTATTTCAAATAAAGACAGAACTGCATTAGGCATTTAGGGGGTTCCCCTAACTTTTAAATTCACGAGAGGTCTAGAAATTTGTTGTCTGTCTGATCATGCAGTTTAAAAAAAAATGAAATGGCTCTCTTATGCTGTTCTAGTTTCATAAAACATAACTAACTGATCATTATGGATTAAATATCCGTTCTAATAAATATATGTAACCTTTCATTGTCATAATTAAGGTATGCCCAAATCTATCCCTGTGTGCAGTCTGACCTTTTTCTGTGAATTTTTATCAATAGCCAATGCTTGGGAGGAGGAGGACGAAGTTGTTTTAATCACTTGCCGCCTTGAGAATCCAGATTTAGACATGGTCAATGGACCTGTCAAAGAAAAGCTTGAAAACTTCAAAAATGAGCTGTAGGAGATTTTGACCTTTGTTTTTAATGTGAATAGGTTTGCATGTGATGGTGCTTCTGACTGCTTTAATTGTTTTCAGGTACGAGATGAGATTCAACTTAAAAACTGGTCTAGCATCACAGAAGAAACTATCAGAATCTGCTGTAGATTTTCCCAGGGTGAATGAGAGCTACACTGGCAGGTATGTATATCCTGTACTTGTAGGGAGATTTCTGAATTGAAAAGGGCAAATATACATGTTTAATTGTGCGCAGTTGCTAATATGTTTAGTGGAAGAGAACAAGATACTGAAAGGCTATATATGTTTCTATCTATTGCTTTGCCAACTGATATTAGGGATATCTTTGTGATGGGGATCATAGTGGTGGCCTACATACTGTTTCAATCATAGGTGCAAAGTTTAATTTTGTTTCATTTTATTTCAGGATTTTAATTACTATTAGTTGCTTATTTTTGAGAAATTTTATTTCATTGACCTTGTGGGATTCTATTATACGACTTCCTGTATAAATAGGCCACTCTTCTAGCTGGTGCTTAGTCTTTGCAATACAAGAATAGAGTAGAAGAGTTGTTCGACCTAAAATACTGTTTTAGTTTTCATTTTCTCTGTTTCTAATTGCTCACGCTCTGTTCTATGTTACCCTGTCTTCAAATTTTTGTACTATTATCATCATTTCGGGAAAGTTAGTTATTGCATTATTCATGATGTTCACCTATTTCCACAAATTAACTTGTGTAATCAGGAAACAGCGGTATGTGTATGGAACCATACTGGACAGCATTGCAAAGGTGACAGGGATAGTCAAGTTTGATCTGCATGCTGCACCAGAGGTTGGAAAATCGAAAATTGAAGTTGGAGGAAACGTCCAAGGCTTATATGACCTAGGACCTGGAAGATTTGGCTCTGAGGCTATTTTTGTCCCTCGCATTCCTGGTGTTACTTCTGAAGAAGATGATGGGTACTTAATATTCTTTGTACATGACGAGAACACCGGGTAACTCTCTCACACCATTCACTAAGTAATAGTTTCCATCTCAATTTACTCTACTTACTAATGGTCATTAGACTATCAATATCTATCTCCTCTAAAATGTCTTGGTCTGTCCAAATTTTAGTAAACACAATGTTGACTATAATGTGTTTCAGAACTGTAGCTGAGTGATTAGAGCTGAATTGATGAAGCTGGTGTTTAATATAAAAGATATATTAAAGCAGATATACCTTCAGCTTCTGCTTATGAAAACCATATACCTTGTTTGAGATGACCAGCATATCAGATGCATATTCAACACATATCAGACACCGTAGGTTGCATTAGGAATAGATGCATCTTTAATTGTCAAGGTGTAAGAAATTTTAATGTGTAAAAAAATTGTTAACTGTGAATATCATAGGAATTGTATATGTTATGCCTCTGACTAATGTGTAAGGTATAATATCGTCACACAACTGAAATTAAGTGTCGGGGATCTCACATTTAGGCTTATTTGTGGGATCCCTCATAGGCCCTCTCCACAATGCATTTCTAAAATCGGAACTGTCTACTTTTTTGGTCTCCATTGAAGTTGGTCTCCATTGAATAATCGTACTTGCAAAATATTAGATTAATCGGAAACTATTTGACTGTTGATTAAATAATTACAATTTCAAGTGTTCATCGAAATTTTTTGTTAATTTATTTATTTGATCAAAGTTTGATAACTTAATGGTTTTCGATTTGCTTAATTTTTTGAAAAGATGATATCTGAATATAGACTTAGAATAAGACAGTTCGGATTGTTTAAATATTATATGGAATGGACCCCCATGAGGGATCCCACAAATATGAAATCCCACACTTGAAGGGCATGATAATATATCTTTTTGAATTTTAAATTCCATGTGCTCCTACCCATGTATGAGTGTAAGTGACAGTTTAACTTCGGCTGAATATATCTTTGATCTTAATGTCATCACTTGTATTGTAATTCCGGTGCTCATGCTTTAGAAGCCAAGTAAACTGGTTTACAATGGTTATGTAGCGACTTGTATTTAAAGTTTAATCTCTTGAGGACTGACTGCAATCTAAACTTGAATTTTCATCATGCAGAAAATCAGCAATACATGTAATTGATGCAAAAACAATGTCAGCTGACCCTGTTGCAGTTGTGGAATTGCCCCACCGAGTTCCATATGGGTTCCATGCCTTCTTCGTGACAGAGGTCAGTGCTACTCTAGTGTTCCTAGGATGCAGTACTTACATTTTCATTTAGCTTAATCTGCCTTCTAACCCTGTGCTTACTTTTATATTTCTTTCATCTACGTTTGTATCTGTTTTCTTCTAGTGCTTCTGATCTGCATTTACGGGTTGTTGAACAGGAACAATTGCAAGAACAAGCAAAGCTCTAATTGTAAAAGCGTGGAAAGAACCTGCACGTGAAGGCAGGCCGTGTAAATTAATCCTGTTGGCTAAATCGTGTACCCCAATAATGTACTTATATAAAAATAAAAACAAAAAATTCACTTACACAACTTTCTGATTAAAGTATTCCACTCTGTATTAATTACTTGGACAAGGAGAATGCACATAAATGAGTTACATATATCTCTTCAATAAGTAGAGGCATGTTTCTCAAGTTTAATATTCTTAATTTCTAGGGCCTTGATTTGATGCTTCCAAGGTCAGATCCCAGCAGTATTTGCTAACATCAAGGTCAATGGTCGAATTTGATGCCTAAATATATTAGGGAAATTTTAGCCATACCCAACAATTTTCTTTTAATACCCAATATATATTTTAAACTTGAATAAACCATTTTATCCCTTAGTAAAATTACCATTAAGAACAAATTATAATTTTTAAAAAATCAAATTTTCTTTCCATACCCAACATAATACCCAACTCCTTTATCAATCCTAACATAACCATCCTCACTCATCCTCTCTCACACTTACACTCTATCTTACATTTACACTAATATCAAATTAAACTCAAACATCAAAATAAGGGTTTTTAGGTAGATGAATGGTAAAATCGTACCCTATGAGCCTTAAATGATGTATGCGTGTATTTTGTGTAATTTTTTTACATTTTTCCATGTTTTAGACGTTTTAAAAATTTTTGATTCGGGATGTGTTCGGCAAACCAGAACCGAACATGACTACAATGTTCGGTTGGAGCTGGCCAAACAAATGACAAATGTTCGGTTGGAGCCAGCCGAACAAATGAGAAATGTTCGGTTGGAGCCGGCCGAACAAATGACAAATGTTCGGTTGATGCCAACTGAACATTTGCGACGAACTCGGCAGACCAGAGCCGAATGACCTCCGACAGCATAAATGAATCCAACCCAAAAATCCACCAAAAACTCAAACTAATGGATAAAATTCATATAAAAACAACAAACTTATCATAAAATACGTTTAATTTGTCCAAAATAACAAATAAAAAGCTTAAGGACTGAAATTAGATGTTCTATTCAATGGTGGTGAGGGGAATATGGTAGCTATTAGGTATGGTGTTGGGTATGGGTGTAGTGTAAATGCTTGGGTTGGGAGAGAAATTTGTTGGGTATGTGTGTAAAATTATGGGTAAAGAGAGAAAATTAAAATAAATGATTGGGTATCTATTAATAAGGGTAATATGGTAATTGAGATTGGATAAAATAAGAAAAAACTGATTTAAAAAAATTGAGTGTTGGGTAAATTAAGAAATTGGGTAACAAAAGAAGATTGTTGAGTATAAATAAAAATTCCCAATATATTATGATCAGCAGCCTACACATCCACCTCATTTTCAATTTTGTTAAGCAAAAGAAAAAGAAACAAAAGGAACATCCATGCATTTATAACGTTTGATTCTTGGTTGTCATCTAACTTGAAGATCTATGCACTGTTAAGAACTTAAATAATCTCCTTAATTAGATAATTCTTGGTTTCTTATCTAAGTCATCTATTAGAAATTCAAGGATTCCGCCACCTTGTAAAAGTCAAAGTTACATTATAAAAATTGAATTTCCAAAAAGCTTGTATTAGAAACATGGATTGCAAGGAAAGGAATCATCACAATTCAAAAATGGGATAGAATTGCAAAAGCTTAATGTGGGTGGACAAGAAAATTTTGAATAACTCTGCCTATGATATGCATCTTGGATTAGAAACATGGAACTTCATTCACTAATGCTGCAGAAGAGTCCCTCTGCCCAGTGAGTGTCCCAGTAGATCAGAAGATATCCTCTCGTGAAGGTCAATTGTGGCATGTCTATTACACTAGTAGAAGAATCGATTCTGAGGCTCCCATCTTTGTTCAACAACATAACTCAGAACCAGCTTCTAAATACCACTTCTTCCTGCAACTGTTAAAGCTTATCTCATGCAGACATGCACATTTCTTTTTTCTTTTTTAGCAATTTGCTTCCCACAATGAGAGAGTAACCTAATGCACCATAGTCAATAGTAGCAAGTAACTGCTGACAAATTATTCACAATAAATTCACAATTTATCTCCACGGATTTCTAGCCATAATGAACCAAGAATGACAATTTAAAATATAAAAAAAAAAATCCATTTAGAAACACATGATGACGTTTTTTTATCAATATTCAATTCTTCCCCTGTGAGATATGAAGGCTCTGACCAAATAAAGACAGCAATGCATAAAATGTGAGCAAAGGAAACTATGTATAGCAAATACATCAAATTTGGCAAAGTTTGAAATTAAAACAAAATAAAACACAAAAACAAAACAAACAGGCAAAGGTTGAAATAAAAATCCCCACCAAACAAAATATAAAACCCAAGAAGCAAGGCAAATAGTTCAACCATTGCATACCATATAAAATTTCCTTAGTACAGAGAATTTCCAAAACTTAGCATAATCTTTCAAGAAAAATTAGGAAAGAATGGGGAAAGGGGTGAAACAAAGAATGAAAATCCCTCAGGAAAGCCTGATTTCAACCTGGACAGCATGAAAGCAATGAAAAAATTGCTCCTCAACCTCTGCAAATAATGGCAATAAGTTTTGCACAAGGGAGCACCAATCTTTTAATTGTAATTTCATGCACATTTCTCAGATTACTAAATTTTTCATCATTGGGAATTTGGGATGTGTGTGTGTACATTATTTGCTGAGAGAATAACCACCAATAATATATCACAGAACAACAAATGAATCCTGCAACTAAATGTTTTGAAGAGTTATCTCGCAGAGATCAAACTGCTTTATCAATTATCTATTTATCTATTAAGTATCAAAAGCAAAAGGTTCCCTGTTTCAGAAAATCAGAAAACAACCAAAACAATTAAAAAAAGATCACATAATTTAGGTTGCTGACACCAAGAGAATCTCTTCTAGTCATTGTATAAAGGGTGAAATACAAGACAGAGTACACTGAAACCTCTCAAATGACAGACTGAAACCTCTCAAATGCTAATCCATTGCTGTTATCAGTCAAAGTGACCTACTTCTTACTTCTTAGAGGGTTTCTTTTTCGAACTCAAGGGCTGCTGTGGCTGCGGCCTGGGATGCTTCTCGGCTTTGCTTGGGTCCAACCACTTGAGCGGGTGGCGATTGAAGAAGGGCCAATTGGGGACAGTGACCAATGTGGTGAGAACAACACCAGCAGCATATACCATGATCATCATCTGGAACGATCCAATTACATAGCCAGTGATGATCCCCGCCAACGCAGAAACCAATAGCAGTATCTGCATCAACTGCTCCGCTAGCTTTTGCCCTTGCCAATCCATCTGAAAATTTATTTTACAAAAATGAAGCAAACATTATCAAACCCAAGCCCAGATTGAACGCCTGTTTGGTTGACCGGAAAATAATCGAAATTCTTTACGAGTTTCTACCTTAGACCCTGAAAATTGATAAAATACCCCGACCCTTACGTTTTGGGAACCAAGATACGATTATCAACTATTCTAATTTTTCCTCTTCTGCATTTCTTTTTTCCCGATCAACCAAACCGAGCTAAATCATGTAAATCGATGACAATATTATAAAAATAAATAATAATAATAATAAAAAAGAAATCACACGATAAAAGCAAAAATGTGTTAGATTCAAAGAACTAATTGAGTTCAAGGCCTCATGTTATTAACGCAATTGTTTCCAAGAAATTTTTTTAAAAAAATTCAAACTAAAAACTACAAGAAAAGGAATTACACCTTACCGAGATAGAAGAAAGACAAAGAGGCGATGATCTCTGACTCTGTGGGCGATGAGTAAAAGAAGAGAGTTAGATTTCTGCTTGAGAAACTCAAATGCTAGAGAAAATGTAGATTGGATACCTCTGTGTAGAGAAGAAGAGAGAAAATGGCGAAGAGGTGAGGAGGACCGAAGAAAGCGTGATATTGAGAGAGCAAAAAGTTAGGGTTACGAACTTTTGCAACACATAGAACGAATTTTTTTATTTTTAACTATACGTACGCCTTCAACTTTCTACTTCGTGTTCAAATAATTTCATTAAGTCCACTTTGATAGTCAGAATAACATGGCGGACTTTTAAAAATAGCCGTTTAGATTAAAAATAGAGTTAATTATAATTATATATCTCAATTATACCTCATTTTTTAACTTGATATTACAAATTTAAAAAATTACATTAATATAACTCAATTATGAAGTCTTAGCAGAGATTTTATTATAATAGTCGAGCGTTACAATAAGCACTTAAATGTGTTTTATTCGCCAATTTTTTAAAGTACTTTCTAACTGTTCACCCTATATCCTTTTAGGGTATAGAATAAGCTCAAAACTATAGAGTTAAAACTTAATATAAAATTGATAAAACAATGTCAAGTGCTAGAGAGAAGAAAAAAATTGCACTGTTAAGCGCTAAGCGACATTGCTGAGCACTCAAGGACCTGGTGTTAAGTGCTTGGTGACATCAGGTCAGGACTGGCATCCCAGTGACAGGGAAGTTTTTCTTTAGAGTGAGTATTGTGTTGTCTTGTCATCCAATGGGTGAAGTGTACATGTGAGAAGAGCCATAGTGCAAGAAACACAACAATTGCATGGTGATTCACAACAATACATAGCGTTTACCCTTTTTCTCGCTTGGTAACTCTAATTGGACCATCAAAACAACAATAACAAAAAACGATGCAACAACGTTCTCCTCTTCCTCATTCCATGAGCCTTTTCCTCAAACCATTTTAGGAGAAGCATTTAGGAGGATCGTGGATGAAGAGTTGTGGTATGTAAGGACTGTAGAGTGGTGAGTGAAGAGTGTTTATGATGGTGCTATTTATAAAAGTGGAAATACTGGGGGTGGGATTTTTAATCGACAAAACTACTCGGTTTTTTTTTGTGAAATTTTGATATCAGTAGGATAATCGAACCAAACGTTTTTCAACTTTAGAACAGTTTTTAGTTTCCCAAACTGATTGTTATCGATACCAAATTGAGAGCTTATCGAATTCACCAAGAGCTTGCCGACACATCGATTGCTCGTCGGCCCACCGCATACTCGCAACTTTCCTGAGTGCTACTTTGTACCTCTATATATAAAGATCCGCATGGCAAGCATGGTCAGGGAGGCCGTCGACCACGGTAAGCCGAACGTTAAGTGGTTTGTGTTCGATGACGACAACACGATGTTTTTAGTGGAAAACCAAGTACAACCACGACCAGTGGTTCTAAATTAGGAGCAACTTTGAGAGCTACATGCATAATAAAAGTACTCATTCGATGGCAAAGGGTTCGCCATAAGCCATTTGTTGGCTAGCGTTTTTGACTCCTACTTGATGAGGTACGACCACTTGTATGGAAGCGATTCTAAGGTCTTCTTGTGCATGGCGGAGCTCAGCGTTGTATTTGAGCCTTAGGCCCATCACCAACCAAAACTAAACAAGACTGACTGATACTGATTCGGTTGGTAATTGACTTTCGACGGTTCGGTAATGGTTTCGAAAATGCACATTCCAACGACTGTCGATTAATAGTCAATTTGGGCATATTGGTTAAATTACTAAATTGAACCGAAGGAAATACAATTAGATGAAAATGCAATAATAAATTATTTCATTATATTAAATATTTAATTGAGATATTTGTAATGGTATAATTTCGAATAATAAAATTTTTAAATTTTAATGTGCAAGAGTGTAATAAAAATATTAAAAAAGATATAGCTATTGACATTTAGCCTTAGAGTTGTAATGTAAATAATTGCTTTTGGATGTCAATATGGTATTATTGACATCTTGTATTAATATCCTAGGTTGAAGATGTTCTTGGAGTAACTCCGTTGCAAAATGTCAATACTTTGTGCCAATAATATATTTTGGACACTCAAATTGAGATATTGATACCAACAGTAATGCTATTTGCCGTGCTTATAAATATTCATATCCACATGATTCGCATAAAAATCCTATACAAAAATCTTATATGCATTCATTTTATACATTTTATACAAAGTCCATGGTTTTCTCCGCTTTCCCATACTTGAACTTGCATTGAATTGATTTAGATCAAACTATTTGTTGGTTTAATTTGGATTTTGAAATTGGTTGAATTGAATTAGATCCAACAATTTGTTGGTTTGGTTTGGATTTTGAACACCCCAACTTGAACTTTGTGAACCATACTCACAGTCCAACACCATACGCATGTACAGCTTGAACATAATGCACCTTAACTACAAATCGATGTCCTAATTTGGGAAGAGAATTGAGACAACCGGAGTAAAAACTTTGTCAAACTATGATCCATGGGCTTTGTATATATACATATACAGGTGGTTTTTTTATCAATCAACCAAACACTTGATCAGATCTGAAGGAGGTAGAGAAGGAAGCTATACCTAATTTAGTTAAAGCCAAACAGCAACAATCCCACTTAGCTTGCTGGGTGTGAGCCTTATAATCCATACATAATTTTTTTCATCCTTTTTGTTTTTTCGGCCAGGAAATAATTTTTTTCATCTTTTTGTTTTTTCGGCCAGGAAATTAATTTCATCCTTCACACCAAAAATTTCAAATAGCTCGATTTTACAATTCCCGTTGTTTCATTCTTCAGGTTTCTAACACCACTCGGTTTTTTGGGTCCTAAACCAATAATGACATTGTTTACATTATCACCGAACCATTATCGTGCATAGCACAACACAACACAACAATATCCAAATCTCGTCTAGAAACAACAAACTCTCCAGTTTCAAACTAAAAGTCTTTAACACACTTTTCAAATAGAAGATTCTGCAGCCTTTAAAATCTACGCATTCACAACTAATTTCTACGGTAAGTTCTGAACTGGTGCTTTCTTCAGTGTTTCTACAACAGGGGTGAGGGCGACGGCCAGGGATGGCAGACTGAAGACAGCTTGGAATCCACCACCTACCTCCTCTCCACATCACCCCAATAATTACAACGTAACCAAAGCCAAGAATGAATTGCCTGATGTTTCCCCGAAGCCAGACAATGAACGTCTTCAGCTTCACCTGCAAAGACAATAAGCTTCTTCTAAGACAGATGCACAAATAGATACTGTATTGAATATCATGATTTGTCATCTGAACTGATAACCACTGCCAAGAGGGTACCACAACCTCATAGGGGAATCTCATTTACTGGGGATGGCCCCACGTGAGGACCCATTCAACTGCATAGTTTCCCTCTGTTGACCCAGGTAAACACCTTCCTTGCTGTCTCCAAATTGGGAACGGTATGCCAATGATGGGCCGTGGCCATTGCCATTAGAGAGAGTGTGGTTTTTGTGTGTACTGAACCATGGACCTGATCCTTCTTGCTGAACATAGGAGGAATCAAAATTCCCATTGCTGGCATTGGGAAAGCATTCAAAACCAGAGTTGGCAGATTGGGTTGAAAAGTTTGCATCCAAATTCGTGACTTTTTCTGATGAGGAATTTGAACCATTATCATCCGACTTCTTCGTATTAAGGAAACGGCCTCCACAACCCCTTGCCCTCCTCAATGCATGTTGGTGCCGGGACTCGTGAAGATATGGCTGCAGAATGAAATTAAAATCATTTATCACGCAAGCCCTTATACCATTTACTAATTATTATCCAATTAACTGAATCCTAAAGTTGCATTGTCATTTATATATGTTTGAAACAGGAAGAAAGCACATAAAGGCACACAGATATACAAATGAGGGCGAGTATAGACCTTGTCAAGGCCATAAAAATTTGTCTAAATGGGAGAGCATGAAGAAAGCACATAGAAGCCACACATGTATACAGATGATGGGTATAGACGTTGTCAAAGCCATAAAAATGTAGGACGAAGGCAGAAAAAAAAGCACGCAGATATACAAATGAGGGGGAACATAGACCTCTTCAAAGCCATAAACATTAAAAAAATCCACTACACCAAAGGAATAACCTGCACCAATCAGGCTACCATTTACTGCTATGGCTTTTTAGTTATCATTTTCACTTTACCCTTCTATATTCCTCATGCTTGGATTTACAGCCATTCCTCGAAAGGCAAATTTCTCATGATGATCCCCCTATCGCCCTCCTCCCCTTTGCATCTTTAATTCATACCACTTCTATTGGCAAGGAACCTAAGACCTAACTGCCCTCACACTATATTGTCAAGGCTTTACCGCCTAAAACAAGAGCTAAAGCCTGTATACACGGATGAAAAAATAAATATATCCACCAACAGATTGGTAAAATGGATACTACTCATATAGGATATGGAATGCAAGATATATTCTTCAAGGATGTCACCAATATTGTTCTTCACATTACCAATATATATATATATATATATATGGGGCATTTCTAGAGATATTTCCATAATAGTGGATAGGAGCTAAAAAACTTTACCAATAAATCCCTAAAACTTATTTTTGTTGTTGATGTTTGAGACTTTTATTCTAACTTCCAAGTATGTAAAATGTTAAACATTGAATTCCATGATATAAAGATGTTTTTACACCTTAGAGTTCAACTTTCAAGGTCATACACACTATTTTCAACTTATACGTCGTATATAATTTTTAAAATTTAGTAGTTTAATTGATGCATTATTGATTGGTTTCATTAAAAACTTCTATATTTTGAAATGTTTTTAAGTAAATATCAATAAAAATATAGTCATCGAATATTTCCATAAATCCAGACCACCAACCACTATATTTTTGTCATTGCTCATACCCTTGGTTCACTTTCAACTAAAGAAAATAAAAAAACATGAATTTTTCATACTTTCTCATGTCTTGTGTATAAACCAATTTAAGAATATAAAGAAAAATAGATTTTGAAAACTTTTGCTCCTACAAGCCAACTTGCTCTTCAACTCTCACATATTTTGGAGATGAAGTTTGAGAGGAAAATCTAGAGTTATGTGCCCTCTATTTTCTTCTCTTTCATGTTCATTCCTAACCTAGAAATAGAAAGCTAGGGAACTTAGGTATTTTCTTTTCATTTCCTTCATCTATTGGTAACCTGAATATAGGGTAAATTCAGAGCACTTTCTCTATTACTTCCTGCACATGTACATATCTCACAACTATGCTCACATAAAACATGTAGATATGCTCACAAATATATATATATATATATAGAAAGAGAGAGAGAGAGAGAGAGAGCAATGATCTCTTGCGAAGATATCTAGCCTAATATGTTGTCAAACTGTGAATCAAGACTGCACATTGAGACATGACTCCACATTGATGGCTGGGTTTCCAATGTGGTCCTTCAACTTTTCTTAAGATAAGGGCATCCTCACTAGAGAAGACCCTGCAGTGTGTGATTGTGTATACGAATACAACAGATATTTTTGGACAACCATATTACATTAGCTCACATTATACAATAATATCCATCAAGTGCAGAGCTTTTTTCAGTTACTAGTTTCTGCAAATGAAAATGTCTCGAAACTACACCCCCATGAAACATCTATCAGAGAAACAAAGTATAGAACACAACAAAGTTTTTTTTTTTTTTTTTTAAGAAACAAAATTTTATTAAAATCTCAACAATTTACAGTAACAGTAGATAAGATATCCACCAAAGTGATACAACAAGAGCACATATAACAAAACTGAGACAAAATCCTCAATGGAACAGCAAAAACAACAGATACACCTAAATCAGTACCAAGCCCACTATAACTGAACACCTCCTTATCTAACAGCAGCTTCCCAATCTGATCAGATTACAGAAAAGACGGATCTTTAAAGGCAAATGAAATCGAGGACCATAGTGAAGACCAAGATATGATGTTATCCCACAATACCTCCACTCCATCCTTGCTGAAATTCTCAATATATTCTTCTATTTCTTTCCAGCCAAATTACCCAAAATACTGCTAACGCACTGGTATTTCACAGGACTTTAGCCCTCCTTCCCCCATCAAGGACACCAAAATGTTCTCACTAGATCACATTACACAAAAAATAGCATAAGACATAGTAAATTATGGTCAAAGAGCTCCTTGAACGTTGCCATTCTACACACACAGAGAAAACATGTATAAAAAGACCTCAGCTCCAAAATTTTCATCCCACTTGATACAATCAGGGTCTATAGGATGACATTACCGAATTTTGTATGCCAACTACAGCACCTATGTCCAAACGTGATCCAATTTGGGTAATATCAACAAAAAATTCCAAAGCAATTATTAATCCAACATCAGAAACACAAGGTAATATGATAACCAATGACTAGGTATCAAAGTAATGTTATGGAAATTTAAAAAGGAAAAACAAAAGAAAAGTCATACTACATAACTGAGTCCTGTTCAAGCTCATGCAGCACCAATTAAGTATAAAAATGCATGAAATCAATAAAAGTCACACTGGATGGCCCAACCAACCCATGTGGAATTTCTCTTATCTACCTTTTTGCCTGATTTTTAACACCCAACTTGTTTGTGTCTAGTTAACCAAGTGATTCAAGCAGTTAAAAGAACTATAATTTTGAAAATTTCAAGAAAATGAAGAAAAAGAAAACTATGAAAAACTGACATTTCCTTTACCTAAAAGAGCCACCTTAGCTCTTGTTGATAAAGCACTGTCCATGCTGATGCGAAATAGGTCCACTCATGTCATCACACATCAATAATGAAAAGAAAATAGGCCCAATAATGCATATCCAACTCAAAAAAAAAAAAAAATTAAATAAAAAAACTCTCCACTATTCTTGAAAGCTTAAGCTGTTAGGAAGTGTGCCAACTATTATTTTTCATTCTAATGTGGGTTCCATCACTAGAGCCCACCATGTGAAGCTCAGCTTAATATTGGGAGGTTGCAGTTACATGGATTCAAACTCAGGATGTCCTGCTCTGAAAGCTTAATGAAATAATTTTTAGGACATGGGCCAACAATATTTCATATTCTAACACATCAAAATAATTACCAGGTATGAGAACAAAAGACATCATACAAGCAAGCTGATACCATTTGAAAAAGCAAATGGCCCCAAAAGCTTAAATAATAGTAAATAGAATGAACCGCCCAATCACGTATATTATGCTTAACACACTTGTTGCTACCTATAAAACAATTTACCTGAAATAAACATTACAAGTTCAAATTAACAGTATATGCAAAGAATTCAGAGAACAAAATGTTGCATAATAACCACAGATATATAAATACTAAGCTGGTTTCCAATTCAGATGAAAGAAACCGATAACCATATGAACTAAAAAAATAACAAAAATTACCATTAACTGATTAAAAAAAACTTTTTCCATAACGACAGACAACCAATATGTATATGTGTGCTCACGTGTACATGTCTAATTCTATCAAATGCACTTCAGTTCTGAGGATGAAAAGGCTTAAATCATTAATTTACCTTTCTAACTTTTATAAGTTTCCTTTGAATCTCAGCTTTAGCACGTGACTGCCTTCGTCTCAAAATACCATGGTACTGCTTGGCATTTACATAAACAGGCTCCTCTTCCATTTCAAGAGGCAAAGGCATTCTGCCATGATGCATGCCATAGAAGTGAGGAGGCACCTGGCATAAAGCCAAGAACCATCAGATAATAAATGGCAACTTTTCTCAACATTCATTAATCAAAGTGCTGAAACAAACATTATGCCAAGTGTGTATACAAGAAATTACTTGGCATTGCCAAGTGCAGAAAGTGTATAATATTCTTTTTTATTGTTTTTTAGCAACATTGCCCATCAAACATATATCAGACTACTTGGAATATGTAATTAATATTCTAGATCAGTCTCAATATTTGGTTTCCTAATTTGTTTAGAGGTGTGACCTAATTTCCATATTATTGTGATTTAGTTATTATTTAGTTTTCTAATTTAATTAAAGTTGTACTCCATTTAAATTTTTACAGGTAATGAATAATATATCTCTTTCTCCTTGTTCTCAAAATTTTTTCAGAGCATCATCCATTCTAAAAATGCCTCCTCATTGCAAGCCGTCCAACAATAATATTGTTGCCATATTGTTTCCCGGAGTCTCATTTTCATCGTTTCTCTCAGGTTGTTAGTCTCATTATTATTCATCACTCAAGGTGAATAGCAGCGGTGCTTCATCCTTCCTCATCATCTTTTACCATCACATATCTAATTATTATTCTGTTGTGTTTTTTCATTGTTTTTCCCCTATTTGAGGAAGCTTCAGTTTTATTGGCATTGTTCATTGAAGACTTCCTGCTGCTTTAGATACAATAATATACTGTGGCAACAATACTACTGCAGATTGCATACCATAGCTTGTGGCCCATAAGGAGTCAACATCCCACCATATTGTGGATCTGAATATGGATATGGTGTTAAAACCTGCATAATTTAATGGAACTTGTAAAGATTCAATACAAGCAAGGCAAGGTCCAGAACCATATATTGAACACCAGAGATCTTTCCACAATAACTTAGCATGCCTGTAGCGGTAACTGGTAAAGGATACAAATTCTTGTTTTTTGCATGCCTGTGCTTGTTTCCATGTGGTGGGGGGGTGTGAGAGAGAGAGAGAGAGAGAGAGAACACTTACAATTGAGTGACCAACAAGTTCCATTTGTGAATTTGGATCAGGGCGTTCATCCATTGTGGGAACCACTGAGATACTTTTGATTTGTTGGTTTTCGCGTCCACTATCCCCATCTGAACAAAAGGAAACTGGCATTAATACAAAGTCCATACAGATGATTGAGTGAAGTATGAAAATATTAAAAAAGATGTTATAGGGAGAGTAGACGTATTCCCAGTTCTATTAAGATTTATCAACCCGATATAATAACCTTGAAATATTCACTTAAAAGTATTCCCGGTTCTATTTAGATTTATCAACCCGATATAATAACCTTGAAATATTCACTTAAAAGTATTCCCAGTCTATTAACATTTATCAACCCGATATAATAACCTTGAAATATTCAGTTAAAAGAATTAAGACACAAAGCATTCCATGTAAATTTTTCCAACCTGTGATAAAACTTATTATAAGCTTTAGGCTGCAGGCATTTTTAGATTAAGTTATTTAATTTTCTTTGGGGTTTTTTCACTATTGGTATCTGAATCAGTACCTGAACTTAAAATTGTCTCAATTGAGTACCTGGACTTTCAATCATGTTCTATCGAGTCAAATCATACTTCCATTGAAAAAATGGCATTCTGGTACCAAAATCTGTGTACCACTAAGATTTATTTTCTTTCAAGGGAGAGAGAGAGAGGGACAGTGGGTAGGGACAGTGAGATGGGGTGGAGTGGAAGGGGGTGGGATCAGGGCTGCTTACATCCTCCCCTTTTTCTTTTTCCTCTCTTGGTTTTAACTTTATTTAAGAATATAAACAGAATTATTGATTTGTTTAATATAAAATGACAACATTTCCTGTCGAAGTGCAGTCATGTGCAGGGCACATGACCACTTCTGTTAATTTCAGCGGAAGTTATCGATTGGACTCAATTGACACACGATTGAAGTCCAAGTACTCAATTGAGACAATTTAAAGTTCAGGTACTGAAATGAGAATTGGGGGAAAGTTCAGGTATCATTAGTGCAGAACTCCCATTTTCTTTTCTCCTGCATGCTCCCCAAGACACCAAGGTGGGGATCAGCTCACAAAGAAAACTAGCAGAGTAACCGAGCCACCAAAAAGAGAAAAAAAAAAAGTCCACTGGAGTATGTGCAGATATTAGAAGACCTTTTAACATAAGACAGACTTCTCTTGGTAAATCTGATGCTGTTTCTTCAAATTCACACTACGTCGTATTTGTAATGGAAGGGTTAGGAAATTAGGGTTTTCTGAGCAAGGTGCAAAGGATGTCTTTCAGAAATTTTTCTAAGTGAAATTGCTAGATTCCAGGTCCTGTTTTCTGGAAATTAAATCTATAATAAACAATCAATAATACAAAGATGAAATCCATATCATTCTCACCATGGTTTTCAAGGCAATTACACATGAAAAAGATCTCAGCTTCTAATTCTCTATCTCCAATTCCCCTCCCCAACATGCACGCAAAGAGGGGTAGAACAAGGAATCTTACCTTTTTGATACATTTCCTTTTTTTAACTAGAGTTTGTTTACCATATAAAAATTAGCCATAAAAAAAAGAAGTTGGTAGTGTAAAAGACTGTATTAAAACCATAGGTGTTTGAGTAAGACCTAAATTATTTTTTTTTTTTTTGTGTTTGAGTAAGACCTAAATTATTTTTTATTTTTTTTTTTCTCCTTCTACCTATGTTAGTCTTAGTTGTACTGAGTTCTATTAAATTTAGGTCCCAAGCATTATCTCAACATAAAAATCTTGAGCTTTTCCTTTGAGTCATATTACAAGAACTTTATCAGCAAGATAAAATTGAGGATGCATTCTGTCCTTCAGTCCCACAAAGAAGACAAAATATTTAATTGAAAACTTGAAATGGGTACTTAGAATAATTACTTGATAGTTAATTTCTTATAATAGATCATGTCTGAAAATCATCAATTCAGAAATGTTTATAAACCATGGAAATTATAATTCAAAAATTACCAGACTGTGATCCTACTGTAGTCCGCAATTCTTTGTTGAAGTTAGCTACACCATCCAGCCTAGCATTAGCTTGTGACTGCATAGCTCCATTCATGACAATACTATTATGGCGCTCCATACTTTCACCTAAAGACGAACTGTTTCCCACTCCACGCCACCATGGTTGAGAGTAAATAGTTGATTGTAACACAGTCTGCACACCATGTTCTAACTGTGGATCTTCATCTTTAGATTTAGCCGGCATCATTCACCACTGTCCCCTGGGCAGAATATAAGCATGGGTTTTAACTTTTAATAAATAACAGAAGTAATGACGCAGAGGATACTGATCAACAATCTTGGTATAAAAACAAATCTCAGGGAACCCAACAATAACTCAATAAGTAAATCTGATTAGGAACATTCAAGAAATTACTCGAACCAAAAAATCAACGAGTTATTCATTAACAGGAACGTATGTAACATCTCCATATAAAATCTTTGCTCTATCAAAATCTTCAGAGGTATTTGTCTCCGTATAAAAGAACAACAGGTTCCAGAGTCGACATAAATAACATCTCCATCCATATTGAATCATCTACTCAACTGTATTATGTAAGTCATGTAAAACCAACAAAATTTCACACTAATCGTCCAAGTCCAATTTTTAAAGAACACAAACAGCTCAACTCATTGCCAGCTTCCCAGAATGCTCCAATAGAAACAATCCAAAACCAACCTCAAACAAAATAAATAAATAAATCCCAAACAAAGAACACTGGATCACACAATTAAAAGTGCAACTCACTTTGATATCTTTAACATGCAATAGCATGTTTAAACATAAATATATATAGAAAATTTACAGCTTGAAATGGATTAACGCCTCATGGTGGTTACCGAAAGAAAATAACAGCCTGAACAAACATCTAAAATTTATGAATGCCGAACATGTCAAACCAATGTCCAACTCCACTAAACCAGCTTAAAATTTTCAATCTGGGTCCCAAATTGTTCTGCATGCAATCCATATAACTTTAAAAAAAACAAAAACTATATATATATATATATATATGTGTGTACATACACTAAACACAAAATTAAACCCAAATATGGGGAATTTTGAGCGCCCTTTTCATTTCCAAACCCAAAACTCGAAATTTTATTTTCCTTCTTTTTCATTTTCCATCGTTTTCTCACTAACCAAACAGAGATAGATGGAGCTTTCTATAACAAAAACAGATAATTCTTTTTTTTTTTGACCAAACAAAAACAGATAATTCAAAACAAGCAGAAAAATTGATTTCTATCAAAATGAAAGAAAGTTGAAGAGAATTCAAACAAATATAAGAGAGAGAGAAAAAAAATTTGAGAGGGAAAATCTTACAGTAGTGTGAGAAGTAGCAGATTGCAACCCTAAGCAGAAGCTTTGGTTTCAGGGATCCGAAGTCGTCGAGGTAAGTCTCATTCTCTCTCCTTCTCCCTCTCTCTCCCTCTCTCTGCAACCTTAAGAGAGACAGTGGAAGGTGACGCAGGGACAGAGAATTTTATAATATTATTTTTTAGATTTTTCAGGAAAACATTAATATTTTCTTGGCTTGAATAATAAAGAAGAGTTGTTTGGAGGACTTTGACCAAACTAACCTTACAATTTCTCTTTCCTTTTATTTTTGTATTTTCCAGTTTTTCTTTTCACTAATGCTATCAGCAACGGTGGCAAAACGAAAAAGGAATACTTGAGTCACACCTAGGGGTACCTATAGGTCACATCACTTTTTAAAAATAATTGTTCGGCTATGCAGGCTCAGGATCGAAATTATTTATTTTTTAGATCAATATAAAAGATAATTTCTGCAAAAAATCAATTCAATCAAAAATTGTTATATAACTATTATTGAATAAATGAATAATTTTGGTCAAAATACTACAAATTAAATACAAACTGTCCATTTATTTTATTTATTTAATAACAGTTATTATATGACCAAACAATTTTAAATTGAATTAATTTTGTACAGAAATAATTTTTAATAAGTAGT